>JBBDGT010000363.1:0-47518 GCA_037306005.1 Rhinophrynus dorsalis | reverse complement strand
TTACTAGTACAGGACACTGATAGGGACGTGTACAATGTAAGATTACAGTAGTGTGACGTTACTAGTCCTGGACACTGATAGGGACATGTACAATGTAAGATTACAGTAGTGTGACATTACTAGTACAGGACACTGATAGGGACGTGTACAATGTAAGATTACAGTAGTGTGACGTTACTAGTCCTGGACACTGATAGGGACGTGTACAATGTAAGATTACAGTAGTGTGACATTACTAGTACAGGACACTGATAGGGACGTGTACAATGTAAGATTACAGTAGTGTGACGTTACTAGTACAGGACACTGATAGGGACGTGTACAATGTAAGATTACAGTAGTGTGACGTTACTAGTACAGGACACTGATAGGGACGTGTACAATGTAAGATTACAGTAGTGTGACGTTACTAGTACAGGACACTGATAGGGACGTGTACAATGTAAGATTACAGTAGTGTGACGTTACTAGTACAGGACACTGATAGGGACGTGTACAATGTAAGATTACAGTAGTGTGACATTACTAGTACAGGACACTGATAGGGACGTGTACAATGTAAGATTACAGTAGTGTGACGTTACTAGTACTGGACACTGATAGGGACGTGTACAATGTAAGATTACAGTAGTGTGACATTACTAATACAGGACACTGATAGGGACGTGTACAATGTAAGATTACAGAAGTGTGACGTTACTAGTACTGGACACTGATAGGGACGTGTACAATGTAAGATTACAGCAGTGTGACATTACTAGTCCAGGACACGGATAGGGACGTGTACAATGTAAGATTACAGTAGTGTGACATTACTAGTACAGGACACTGATAGGGACGTGTACAATGTAAGATTACAGAAGTGTGACGTTACTAGTACTGGACACTGATAGGGACGTGTACAATGTAAGATTACAGCAGTGTGACATTACTAGTCCAGGACACTGATAGGGACGTGTACAATGTAAGATTACAGCAGTGTGACATTACTAGTCCTGGACACTGATAGGGACGTGTACAATGTAAGATTACAGTAGTGTGACATTACTAGTCCAGGACACTGATAGGGATGTGTACAATGTAAGATTACAGTAGTGTGACATTACTAGTACAGGACACTGATAGGGACGTGTACAATGTAAGATTACAGTAGTGTGACATTACTAGTACTGGACACTGATAGGGACGTGTACAATGTAAGATTACAGTAGTGTGACGTTACTAGTACAGGACACTGATAGGGACGTGTACAATGTAAGATTACAGTAGTGTGACGTTACTAGTACAGGGACACTGATAGGGACGTGTACAATGTAAGATTACAGTAGTGTGACATTACTAGTCCAGGACACTGATAGGGACGTGTACAATGTAAGATTACAGTAGTGTGACATTACTAGTCCAGGACACTGATAGGGACGTGTACAATGTAAGATTACAGTAGTGTGACATTACTAGTACAGGACACTGATAGGGACGTGTACAATGTAAGATTATAGTAGTGTGACATTACTAGTCCTGGACACTGATAGGGACATGTACAATGTAAGATTACAGTAGTGTGACATTACTAGTACTGGACACTGATAGGGACGTGTACAATGTAAGATTACAGCAGTGTGACATTACTAGTACTGGACACTGATAGGGACGTGTACAATGTAAGATTACAGTAGTGTGACATTACTAGTACTGGACACTGATAGGGACGTGTACAATGTAAGATTACAGTAGTGTGACATTACTAGTACTGGACACTGATAGGGACGTGTACAATGTAAGATTATAGTAGTGTGACATTACTAGTCCTGGACACTGATAGGGACGTGTACAATGTAAGATTACAGTAGTGTGACATTACTAGTACTGGACACTGATAGGGACGTGTACAATGTAAGATTACAGTAGTGTGACGTTACTAGTCCTGGACACTGATAGGGACGTGTATAATGTAAGATTACAGCAGTGTGACATTACTAGTACAGGACACTGATAGGGACGTGTACAATGTAAGATTACAGTAGTGTGACATTACTAGTCCTGGACACTGATAGGGACGTGTACAATGTAAGATTACAGCAGTGTGACGTTACTAGTCCAGGACACTGATAGGGACATGTACAATGTAAGATTACAGTAGTGTGACATTACTAGTACAGGACACTGATAGGGACGTGTACAATGTAAGATTACAGTAGTGTGACGTTACTAGTCCTGGACACTGATAGGGACATGTACAATGTAAGATTACAGTAGTGTGACATTACTAGTACAGGACACTGATAGGGACGTGTACAATGTAAGATTACAGTAGTGTGACGTTACTAGTCCTGGACACTGATAGGGACGTGTACAATGTAAGATTACAGTAGTGTGACATTACTAGTACAGGACACTGATAGGGACGTGTACAATGTAAGATTACAGTAGTGTGACATTACTAGTACTGGACACTGATAGGGACGTGTACAATGTAAGATTACAGTAGTGTGACATTACTAGTACAGGACACTGATAGGGACGTGTACAATGTAAGATTACAGTAGTGTGACGTTACTAGTACAGGACACTGATAGGGACGTGTACAATGTAAGATTACAGTAGTGTGACGTTACTAGTACAGGACACTGATAGGGACGTGTACAATGTAAGATTACAGTAGTGTGACGTTACTAGTACAGGACACTGATAGGGACGTGTACAATGTAAGATTACAGTAGTGTGACATTACTAGTACAGGACACTGATAGGGACGTGTACAATGTAAGATTACAGTAGTGTGACGTTACTAGTACTGGACACTGATAGGGACGTGTACAATGTAAGATTACAGTAGTGTGACATTACTAATACAGGACACTGATAGGGACGTGTACAATGTAAGATTACAGAAGTGTGACGTTACTAGTACTGGACACTGATAGGGACGTGTACAATGTAAGATTACAGCAGTGTGACATTACTAGTCCAGGACACGGATAGGGACGTTTACAATGTAAGATTACAGTAGTGTGACATTACTAGTACAGGACACGGATAGGGACGTGTACAATGTAAGATTACAGTAGTGTGACATTACTAGTCCAGGACACGGATAGGGACGTGTACAATGTAAGATTACAGTAGTGTGACATTACTAGTACAGGACACTGATAGGGACGTGTACAATGTAAGATTACAGCAGTGTGACATTACTAGTACAGGACACTGATAGGGACGTGTACAATGTAAGATTACAGTAGTGTGACATTACTAGTCCAGGACACAGATAGGGACGTGTACAATGTAAGATTACAGTAGTGTGACGTTACTAGTCCTGGACACTGATAGGGACATGTACAATGTAAGATTACAGTAGTGTGACATTACTAGTCCAGGACACAGATAGGGACGTACAATGTAAGATTACAGTAGTGTGACGTTACTAGTACAGGACACTGATAGGGACGTGTACAATGTAAGATTACAGTAGTGTGACATTACTAGTCCAGGACACTGATAGGGACGTGAACAATGTAAGATTACAGCAGTGTGATGTTACTAGTACAGGACACTGATAGGGACGTGTACAATGTAAGATTACAGTAGTGTGACGTTACTAGTCCAGGACACTGATAGGGACGTGTACAATGTAAGATTACAGTAGTGTGATGTTACAAGTACTGGACACTGATAGGGACGTGTACAATGTAAGATTACAGTAGTGTGACATTACTAGTACTGGACACTGATAGGGACGTGTACAATGTAAGATTACAGTAGTGTGACATTACTAGTCCAGGACACTGATAGGGACATGTACAATGTAAGATTACAGTAGTGTGACGTTACTAGTCCTGGACACTGATAGGGACGTGTACAATGTAAGATTACAGTAGTGTGATGTTACTAGTACAGGATACTGATAGGGACGTGTACAATGTAAGATTACAGCAGTGTGACATTACTAGTCCTGGACACTGATAGGGACGTGTACAATGTAAGATTACAGTAGTGTGACATTACTAGTACAGGACACTGATAGGGACGTGTACAATGTAAGATTACAGTAGTGTGACATTACTAGTCCTGGACACTGATAGGGACGTGTACAATGTAAGATTACAGCAGTGTGACGTTACTAGTACAGGACACTGATAGGGACGTGTACAATGTAAGATTACAGTAGTGTGACGTTACTAGTACAGGACACTGATAGGGACGTGTACAATGTAAGATTACAGTAGTGTGACATTACTAGTCCAGGACACAGATAGGGACGTGTACAATGTAAGATTACAGCAGTGTGACGTTACTAGTACAGGACACTGATAGGGACGTGTACAATGTAAGATTACAGTAGTGTGACATTACTAGTCCAGGACACAGATAGGGACGTGTACAATGTAAGATTACAGTAGTGTGACGTTACTAGTCCAGGACACTGATAGGGACATGTACAATGTAAGATTACAGTAGTGTGACGTTACTAGTACAGGACACTGATAGGGACGTGTACAATGTAAGATTACAGTAGTGTGACATTACTAGTCCAGGACACTGATAGGGACGTGTACAATGTAAGATTACAGTAGTGTGACATTACTAGTCCAGGACACTGATAGGGACGTGTACAATGTAAGATTACAGTAGTGTGACGTTACTAGTACTGGACACTGATAGGGACGTGTACAATGTAAGATTACAGTAGTGTGACGTTACTAGTCCAGGACACTGATAGGGACGTGTACAATGTAAGATTACAGTAGTGTGACATTACTAGTCCAGGACACTGATAGGGACGTGTACAATGTAAGATTACAGTAGTGTGACATTACTAGTCCTGGACACTGATAGGGACGTGTACAATGTAAGATTACAGTAGTGTGACATTACTAGTACAGGACACTGATAGGGACGTGTACAATGTAAGATTACAGTAGTGTGACATTACTAGTACAGGACACTGATAGGGACGTGTACAATGTAAGATTACAGTAGTGTGACATTACTAGTACTGGACACTGATAGGGACGTGTACAATGTAAGATTACAGTAGTGTGACATTACTAGTCCAGGACACTGATAGGGACGTGTACAATGTAAGATTACAGTAGTGTGACATTACTAGTCCAGGACACTGATAGGGACGTGTACAATGTAAGATTACAGTAGTGTGACATTACTAGTCCTGGACACTGATAGGGACGTGTACAATGTAAGATTACAGTAGTGTGACATTACTCGTACAGGACACTGATAGGGACGTGTACAATGTAAGATTACAGTAGTGTGACATTACTAGTCCAGGACACTGATAGGGACATGTACAATGTAAGATTACAGTAGTGTGACGTTACTAGTCCTGGACACTGATAGGGACGTGTACAATGTAAGATTACAGTAGTGTGACGTTACTAGTACAGGACACTGATAGGGACGTGTACAATGTAAGATTACAGTAGTGTGACATTACTAGTCCAGGACACTGATAGGGACGTGTACAATGTAAGATTACAGTAGTGTGACGTTACTAGTCCTGGACACTGATAGGGACGTGTACAATGTAAGATTACAGTAGTGTGACTTACTAGTACAGGGACACTGATAGGGACGTGTACAATGTAGATTACGGTAGTGTGACATTACTAGTACAGGATATGATAGGGACGTGTACAATGTAAGATTACAGTAGTGTGACATTACTAGTACTGGACACTGATAGGGACGTGTACAATGTAAGATTACAGTAGTGTGACATTACTAGTCCAGGACACTGATAGGGACGTGTACAATGTAAGATTACAGTAGTGTGACGTTACTAGTACAGGACACTGATAGGGACATGTACAATGTAAGATTACAGCAGTGTGACATTACTAGTACAGGACACTGATAGGGACGTGTACAATGTAAGATTACAGTAGTGTGACGTTACTAGTACTGGACACTGATAGGGACGTGTACAATGTAAGATTACAGTAGTGTGACATTACTAGTCCAGGACACTGATAGGACGTGTACATGTAAGATTACAGTAGTGTGACGTTACTAGTACAGGACCGGATAGGGACGTGTACAATGTAAGATTACAGTAGTGTGACATTACTAGTCAGACACTGATAGGGACGTGTACAATGTAAGATTACAGCAGTGTGACATTACTAGTCCTGGACAGTGATAGGACGTGTACAATGTAAGATTACAGTAGTGTGATGTTACTAGTACAGGATACTGATAGGGACGTGTACAATGTAAGATTACAGTAGTGTGACATTACTAGTCCTGGACACTGATAGGGACATGTACAATGTAAGATTACAGTAGTGTGACGTTACTAGTCCAGGACACTGATAGGGACGTGTACAATGTAAGATTACAGTAGTGTGACATTACTAGTCCTGGACACTGATAGGGACGAGTACAATGTAAGATTACAGTAGTGTGACATTACTAGTACAGGACACTGATAGGGACGTGTACAATGTAAGATTACAGTAGTGTGACATTACTAGTCCAGGACACTGATAGGGACGTGTACAATGTAAGATTACAGTAGTGTGACATTACTAGTACTGGACACTGATAGGGACGTGTACAATGTAAGATTACAGCAGTGTGACGTTACTAGTCCAGGACACTGATAGGGACGTGTACAATGTAAGATTACAGTAGTGTGACGTTACTAGTACAGGACACTGATAGGGACGTGTACAATGTAAGATTACAGTAGTGTGACGTTACTAGTACAGGACACTGATAGGGACGTGTACAATGTAAGATTACAGCAGTGTGACGTTACTAGTCCTGGACACTGATAGGGACATGTACAATGTAAGATTACAGTAGTGTGACATTACTAGTCCAGGACACTGATAGGGACGTGTACAATGTAAGATTACAGTAGTGTGACATTACTAGTACTGGACACTGATAGGGATGTGTACAATGTAAGATTACAGTAGTGTGACATTACTAGTACAGGACACTGATAGGGACGTGTACAATGTAAGATTACAGTAGTGTGACATTACTAGTCCTGGACACTGATAGGGACGTGTACAATGTAAGATTACAGTAGTGTGACGTTACTAGTACTGGACACGGATAGGGACGTGTACAATGTAAGATTACAGTAGTGTGACATTACTAGTACAGGACACTGATAGGGACGTGTACAATGTAAGATTACAGTAGTGTGACATTACTAGTACAGGACACTGATAGGGACGTGTATAATGTAAGATTACAGTAGTGTGACGTTACTAGTACTGGACACTGATAGGGACGTGTACAATGTAAGATTACAGTAGTGTGACATTACTAGTCCAGGACACTGATAGGGACGTGTACAATGTAAGATTACAGTAGTGTGACATTACTAGTCCAGGACACTGATAGGGACGTGTACAATGTAAGATTACAGTAGTGTGACGTTACTAGTACTGGACACTGATAGGGACGTGTACAATGTAAGATTACAGTAGTGTGACGTTACTAGTCCAGGACACAGATAGGGACGTGTACAATGTAAGATTACAGTAGTGTGACGTTACTAGTCCAGGACACTGATAGGGACGTGTACAATGTAAGATTACAGTAGTGTGACATTACTAGTCCTGGACACTGATAGGGACGTGTACAATGTAAGATTACAGTAGTGTGACGTTACTAGTCCAGGACACTGATAGGGACATGTACAATGTAAGATTACAGTAGTGTGACATTACTAGTACTGGACACTGATAGGGACGTGTACAATGTAAGATTACAGTAGTGTGACATTACTAGTCCAGGACACTGATAGGGATGTGTACAATGTAAGATTACAGTAGTGTGACGTTACTAGTCCAGGACACTGATAGGGACATGTACAATGTAAGATTACAGTAGTGTGACATTACTAGTACTGGACACTGATAGGGACGTGTACAATGTAAGATTACAGTAGTGTGACGTTACTAGTCCAGGACACTGATAGGGACATGTACAATGTAAGATTACAGTAGTGTGACATTACTAGTACTGGACACTGATAGGGACGTGTACAATGTAAGATTACAGTAGTGTGACATTACTAGTCCAGGACACTGATAGGGATGTGTACAATGTAAGATTACAGTAGTGTGACATTACTAGTCCAGGACACAGATAGGGACGTGTACAATGTAAGATTACAGTAGTGTGACGTTACTAGTCCTGGACACTGATAGGGACGTGTACAATGTAAGATTACAGTAGTGTGACGTTACTAGTACAGGACACTGATAGGGACGTGTACAATGTAAGATTATAGTAGTGTGACATTACTAGTCCTGGACACTGATAGGGACATGTACAATGTAAGATTACAGTAGTGTGACATTACTAGTCCAGGACACTGATAGGGACGTGTACAATGTAAGATTACAGTAGTGTGACATTACTAGTACTGGACACTGATAGGGACGTGTACAATGTAAGATTACAGTAGTGTGACATTACTAGTACTGGACACTGATAGGGACGTGTACAATGTAAGATTATAGTAGTGTGACATTACTAGTCCTGGACACTGATAGGGACGTGTACAATGTAAGATTACAGTAGTGTGACATTACTAGTACTGGACACTGATAGGGACGTGTACAATGTAAGATTACAGTAGTGTGACATTACTAGTCCAGGACACTGATAGGGACATGTACAATGTAAGATTACAGTAGTGTGACGTTACTAGTCCTGGACACTGATAGGGACGTGTACAATGTAAGATTACAGTAGTGTGATGTTACTAGTACAGGATACTGATAGGGACGTGTACAATGTAAGATTACAGCAGTGTGACATTACTAGTCCTGGACACTGATAGGGACGTGTACAATGTAAGATTACAGTAGTGTGACATTACTAGTACAGGACACTGATAGGGACGTGTACAATGTAAGATTACAGTAGTGTGACATTACTAGTCCTGGACACTGATAGGGACGTGTACAATGTAAGATTACAGCAGTGTGACGTTACTAGTACAGGACACTGATAGGGACGTGTACAATGTAAGATTACAGTAGTGTGACGTTACTAGTACAGGACACTGATAGGGACGTGTACAATGTAAGATTACAGTAGTGTGACATTACTAGTCCAGGACACAGATAGGGACGTGTACAATGTAAGATTACAGCAGTGTGACGTTACTAGTACAGGACACTGATAGGGACGTGTACAATGTAAGATTACAGTAGTGTGACGTTACTAGTACAGGACACTGATAGGGACGTGTACAATGTAAGATTACAGTAGTGTGACATTACTAGTCCAGGACACAGATAGGGACGTGTACAATGTAAGATTACAGTAGTGTGACGTTACTAGTCCAGGACACTGATAGGGACATGTACAATGTAAGATTACAGTAGTGTGACGTTACTAGTACAGGACACTGATAGGGACGTGTACAATGTAAGATTACAGTAGTGTGACATTACTAGTCCAGGACACTGATAGGGACGTGTACAATGTAAGATTACAGTAGTGTGACATTACTAGTCCAGGACACTGATAGGGACGTGTACAATGTAAGATTACAGTAGTGTGACGTTACTAGTACTGGACACTGATAGGGACGTGTACAATGTAAGATTACAGTAGTGTGACGTTACTAGTCCAGGACACTGATAGGGACGTGTACAATGTAAGATTACAGTAGTGTGACATTACTAGTCCAGGACACTGATAGGGACGTGTACAATGTAAGATTACAGTAGTGTGACATTACTAGTCCTGGACACTGATAGGGACGTGTACAATGTAAGATTACAGTAGTGTGACATTACTAGTACAGGACACTGATAGGGACGTGTACAATGTAAGATTACAGTAGTGTGACATTACTAGTACAGGACACTGATAGGGACGTGTACAATGTAAGATTACAGTAGTGTGACATTACTAGTACTGGACACTGATAGGGACGTGTACAATGTAAGATTACAGTAGTGTGACATTACTAGTCCAGGACACTGATAGGGACGTGTACAATGTAAGATTACAGTAGTGTGACATTACTAGTCCAGGACACTGATAGGGACGTGTACAATGTAAGATTACAGTAGTGTGACATTACTAGTCCTGGACACTGATAGGGACGTGTACAATGTAAGATTACAGTAGTGTGACATTACTAGTACAGGACACTGATAGGGACGTGTACAATGTAAGATTACAGTAGTGTGACATTACTAGTCCAGGACACTGATAGGGACATGTACAATGTAAGATTACAGTAGTGTGACGTTACTAGTCCTGGACACTGATAGGGACGTGTACAATGTAAGATTACAGTAGTGTGACGTTACTAGTACAGGACACTGATAGGGACGTGTACAATGTAAGATTACAGTAGTGTGACATTACTAGTCCAGGACACTGATAGGGACGTGTACAATGTAAGATTACAGTAGTGTGACGTTACTAGTCCTGGACACTGATAGGGACGTGTACAATGTAAGATTACAGTAGTGTGACGTTACTAGTACAGGACACTGATAGGGACGTGTACAATGTAAGATTACGGTAGTGTGACATTACTAGTACAGGATACTGATAGGGACGTGTACAATGTAAGATTACAGTAGTGTGACGTTACTAGTACAGGACACTGATAGGGACGTGTACAATGTAAGATTACAGTAGTGTGACGTTACTAGTACAGGACACTGATAGGGACGTGTACAATGTAAGATTACAGTAGTGTGACATTACTAGTACTGGACACTGATAGGGACGTGTACAATGTAAGATTACAGTAGTGTGACATTACTAGTCCAGGACACTGATAGGGACGTGTACAATGTAAGATTACAGTAGTGTGACGTTACTAGTACAGGACACTGATAGGGACATGTACAATGTAAGATTACAGCAGTGTGACATTACTAGTACAGGACACTGATAGGGACGTGTACAATGTAAGATTACAGTAGTGTGACGTTACTAGTACTGGACACTGATAGGGACGTGTACAATGTAAGATTACAGTAGTGTGACATTACTAGTCCAGGACACTGATAGGGACGTGTACAATGTAAGATTACAGTAGTGTGACGTTACTAGTACAGGACACGGATAGGGACGTGTACAATGTAAGATTACAGTAGTGTGACATTACTAGTCCAGGACACTGATAGGGACGTGTACAATGTAAGATTACAGCAGTGTGACATTACTAGTCCTGGACAGTGATAGGGACGTGTACAATGTAAGATTACAGTAGTGTGATGTTACTAGTACAGGATACTGATAGGGACGTGTACAATGTAAGATTACAGTAGTGTGACATTACTAGTCCTGGACACTGATAGGGACATGTACAATGTAAGATTACAGTAGTGTGACGTTACTAGTCCAGGACACTGATAGGGACGTGTACAATGTAAGATTACAGTAGTGTGACATTACTAGTCCTGGACACTGATAGGGACGAGTACAATGTAAGATTACAGTAGTGTGACATTACTAGTACAGGACACTGATAGGGACGTGTACAATGTAAGATTACAGTAGTGTGACGTTACTAGTACTGGACACTGATAGGGATGTGTACAATGTAAGATTACAGTAGTGTGACGTTACTAGTACAGGACACTGATAGGGACGTGTACAATGTAAGATTACAGTAGTGTGACGTTACTAGTCCAGGACACTGATAGGGACGTGTACAATGTAAGATTACAGCAGTGTGACATTACTAGTCCAGGACACTGATAGGGACGTGTACAATGTAAGATTACAGTAGTGTGACATTACTAGTACTGGACACTGATAGGGACGTGTACAATGTAAGATTACAGCAGTGTGACGTTACTAGTACAGGACACTGATAGGGACGTGTACAATGTAAGATTACAGTAGTGTGACGTTACTAGTACAGGACACTGATAGGGACGTGTACAATGTAAGATTACAGTAGTGTGACATTACTAGTCCTGGACACTGATAGGGACGAGTACAATGTAAGATTACAGTAGTGTGACATTACTAGTACAGGACACTGATAGGGACGTGTACAATGTAAGATTACAGTAGTGTGACGTTACTAGTCCTGGACACTGATAGGGACGTGTACAATGTAAGATTACAGTAGTGTGACATTACTAGTCCAGGACACTGATAGGGACGTGTACAATGTAAGATTACAGTAGTGTGACATTACTAGTACTGGACACTGATAGGGACGTGTACAATGTAAGATTACAGCAGTGTGACGTTACTAGTACAGGACACTGATAGGGACGTGTACAATGTAAGATTACAGTAGTGTGACGTTACTAGTACAGGACACTGATAGGGACGTGTACAATGTAAGATTACAGTAGTGTGACATTACTAGTCCTGGACACTGATAGGGACGTGTACAATGTAAGATTACAGTAGTGTGACGTTACTAGTACTGGACACGGATAGGGACGTGTACAATGTAAGATTACAGTAGTGTGACATTACTAGTACAGGACACTGATAGGGACGTGTACAATGTAAGATTACAGTAGTGTGACATTACTAGTACAGGACACTGATAGGGACGTGTATAATGTAAGATTACAGTAGTGTGACGTTACTAGTACTGGACACTGATAGGGACGTGTACAATGTAAGATTACAGTAGTGTGACATTACTAGTCCAGGACACTGATAGGGACGTGTACAATGTAAGATTACAGTAGTGTGACATTACTAGTCCAGGACACTGATAGGGACGTGTACAATGTAAGATTACAGTAGTGTGACATTACTAGTCCAGGACACTGATAGGGACGTGTACAATGTAAGATTACAGTAGTGTGACGTTACTAGTCCTGGACACTGATAGGGACGTGTACAATGTAAGATTACAGTAGTGTGACGTTACTAGTACAGGACACTGATAGGGACGTGTACAATGTAAGATTACAGTAGTGTGACATTACTAGTACAGGACACTGATAGGGACGTGTACAATGTAAGATTACAGTAGTGTGACATTACTAGTCCAGGACACTGATAGGGACGTGTACAATGTAAGATTACAGTAGTGTGACGTTACTAGTACAGGACACTGATAGGGACGTGTACAATGTAAGATTACAGTAGTGTGACATTACTAGTCCAGGACACTGATAGGGACGTGTACAATGTAAGATTACAGCAGTGTGACGTTACTAGTACTGGACACTGATAGGGACGTGTACAATGTAAGATTACAGTAGTGTGACGTTACTAGTACAGGATACTGATAGGGACGTGTACAATGTAAGATTACAGTAGTGTGACATTACTAGTCCAGGACACTGATAGGGACATGTACAATGTAAGATTACAGCAGTGTGACGTTACTAGTCCAGGACACTGATAGGGACGTGTACAATGTAAGATTACAGTAGTGTGACGTTACTAGTACAGGACACTGATAGGGACGTGTACAATGTAAGATTACAGTAGTGTTACGTTACTAGTCCTGGACACTGATAGGGACGTGTACAATGTAAGATTACAGTAATGTGACATTACTAGTCCAGGACACTGATAGGGACATATACAATATAAGATTACAGCAGTGTGACATTACTAGTACAGGACACTGATAGGGACATGTACAATGTAAGATTACAGTAGTGTGACGTTACTAGTACTGGACACGGATAGGGACGTGTACAATGTAAGATTACAGTAGTGTGACGTTACTAGTCCAGGACACTGATAGGGACGTGTACAATGTAAGATTACAGTAGTGTGACATTACTAGTACTGGACACTGATAGGGACGTGTACAATGTAAGATTACAGTAGTGTGACATTACTAGTACTGGACACTGATAGGGACGTGTACAATGTAAGATTACAGCAGTGTGACATTACTAGTACAGGACACTGATAGGGACGTGTACAATGTAAGATTACAGTAGTGTGACGTTACTAGTCCAGGACACTGATAGGGACGTGTACAATGTAAGATTACAGTAGTGTGACATTACTAGTCCAGGACACTGATAGGGACGTGTACAATGTAAGATTACAGTGGTGTGACATTACTAGTACTGGACACTGATAGGGACGTGTACAATGTAAGATTACAGTAGTGTGACATTACTAGTCCATGACACGGATAGGGACGTGTACAATGTAAGATTACAGTAGTGTGACATTACTAGTACTGGACACTGATAGGGACGTGTACAATGTAAGATTACAGTAGTGTGACATTACTAGTACAGGACACTGATAGGGACGTGTACAATGTAAGATTACAGTAGTGTGACATTACTAGTCCAGGACACTGATAGGGACGTGTACAATGTAAGATTACAGTAGTGTGACGTTACTAGTCCAGGACACTGATAGGGACGTGTACAATGTAAGATTACAGTAGTGTGACGTTACTAGTCCAGGACACTGATAGGGACGTGTACAATGTAAGATTACAGTAGTGTGACATTACTAGTACTGGACACTGATAGGGACGTGTACAATGTAAGATTACAGTAGTGTGACATTACTAGTACTGGACACTGATAGGGACGTGTACAATGTAAGATTACAGCAGTGTGACGTTACTAGTCCAGGACACTGATAGGGACGTGTACAATGTAAGATTACAGTAGTGTGACATTACTAGTACAGGACACTGATAGGGACGTGTACAATGTAAGATTACAGTAGTGTGACGTTACTAGTACAGGACACTGATAGGGACGTGTACAATGTAAGATTACAGCAGTGTGACATTACTAGTACAGGACACTGATAGGGACGTGTACAATGTAAGATTACAGTAGTGTGACATTACTAGTACAGGACACTGATAGGGACGTGTACAATGTAAGATTACAGTAGTGTGACATTACTAGTACAGGAGACTGATAGGGACGTGTACAATGTAAGATTACAGTAGTGTGACATTACTAGTCCAGGACACTGATAGGGACGTGTACAATGTAAGATTACAGCAGTGTGACATTACTAGTACTGGACACTGATAGGGACGTGTACAATGTAAGATTACAGTAGTGTGACGTTACTAGTCCAGGACACGGATAGGGACGTGTACAATGTAAGATTACAGTAGTGTGACGTTACTAGTCCAGGACACTGATAGGGACGTGTACAATGTAAGATTACAGCAGTGTGACATTACTAGTACAGGACACTGATAGGGACGTGTACAATGTAAGATTACAGTAGTGTGACATTACTAGTACAGGACACTGATAGGGACGTGTACAATGTAAGATTACAGTAGTGTGACATTACTAGTACAGGACACTGATAGGGACGTGTACAATGTAAGATTACAGTAGTGTGACGTTACTAGTCCTGGACACTGATAGGGACATGTACAATGTAAGATTACAGTAGTGTGACATTACTAGTACTGGACACTGATAGGGACGTGTACAATGTAAGATTACAGTAGTGTGACATTACTAGTACAGGACACTGATAGGGACGTGTACAATGTAAGATTACAGTAGTGTGACGTTACTAGTCCAGGACACGGATAGGGACGTGTACAATGTAAGATTACAGTAGTGTGACGTTACTAGTCCAGGACACTGATAGGGACGTGTACAATGTAAGATTACAGTAGTGTGACGTTACTAGTACTGGACACTGATAGGGACGTGTATAATGTAAGATTACAGTAGTGTGACATTACTAGTCCAGGACACTGATAGGGACGTGTACAATGTAAGATTACAGTAGTGTGACGTTACTAGTACAGGACACTGATAGGGACGTGTACAATGTAAGATTACAGTAGTGTGACATTACTAGTACAGGACACTGATAGGGACGTGTACAATGTAAGATTACAGTAGTGTGACGTTACTAGTACTGGACACTGATAGGGACGTGTACAATGTAAGATTACAGTAGTGTGACATTACTAGTACAGGACACGGATAGGGACGTGTACAATGTAAGATTACAGTAGTGTGACATTACTAGTACAGGACACTGATAGGGACGTGTACAATGTAAGATTACAGTAGTGTGACGTTACTAGTCCAGGACACTGATAGGGATGTGTACAATGTAAGATTACAGTAGTGTGACATTACTAGTACAGGACACTGATAGGGACGTGTACAATGTAAGATTACAGTAGTGTGACATTACTAGTACAGGACACTGATAGGGACGTGTACAATGTAAGATTACAGCAGTGTGACGTTACTAGTACAGGACACTGATAGGGACGTGTATAATGTAAGATTACAGTAGTGTGACATTACTAGTCCAGGACACAGATAGGGACGTGTACAATGTAAGATTACAGTAGTGAGACGTTACTAGTCCTGGACACTGATAGGGACGTGTACAATGTAAGATTACAGTAGTGTGACGTTACTAGTCCTGGACACTGATAGGGACGTGTACAATGTAAGATTACAGTAGTGTGACGTTACTAGTACAGGACACTGATAGGGACTAGTGATGAGCGAGCACCCCAATGCTCGGATGTTCGGGTGCTCTGACCGAGCACCCCCTGAGGCTCGAGTGCTCGGCCGAGCACCCGAGCCCCATTGAAGTCAATGGGAGGACTCGAGCATTACACCAGGCACCCCCTGCTCTGATGAGGGGAGGGTGCCTGGTCCATAGGAAAAGGGCAGAAAAAGATGGAAACACTACAGAAATGGTTCAGGGACAGCATAGGGAGGATGTCTGGATGCACCTTGGACTCCAACATCGCTGCTGGGAACGATCTTTCGCCCGTAGTACGCCATTTTTACAGACTGACCGTAAAACACACAAAAAGGAAAATAAAAACGACTTTAGGCGAAAAATTGTTACCAAACAGTATTTGCTGTATATTTACTTGTATATCATCTGCAAATTCTCCCAAAAATTTCCTTGATTTTCGGAAGTGAGGCCATGATTAAGAGGGAAACGTGCGCAGAGGCAAATTCTCCCAAAAATTTCCTTGATTTTCAGAACTGAGGCCATGATTAAGAGGGAAACGTGCGCTGAGCTGACCATCTAAAACATTATGGGTGAGGGTCTGCTGCAGAGCTGACCATCCTAAACATTATATGCGAAGGCCCGCTAGTGAGCTGACGCTATAAAACATTATATGAGAGGGCCCGCTAGAGAGCTGACCCAATAAAACATTATATGAGAAGGCCCGCTGGTGAGCTGACCTATATAAAAATTGTCAAACAGGGCCCGCTGGTGAGCTGGCCCTATATAAAAATTATATCACAGGGCCCGCTGGTGAGCTGGCCCTATATAAAAATTATAGCACAGGGCATATGGAAGAGGAGGAGGAGGATGAGAAGATTAAGAGTCAACCATATACCCGTTTTTTGGGTGGAAGGGGTGAATGGGAATACAGAGTATTCCCATCATTGTAAATAACATATATAAAGTGAGTTTATGTTCCCCCGGGGCTTTCCTCCAGTGGAGTGGAGAAGTCAGGGGAAATCCAGGCCTTGTTCATTTTTATAAGTGTCAACCTATCAGCATTGTCGGTGGAAAGGCGGATACGCTTATCTGTTATGATGCCACCAGCAGCACTAAATACCCGCTCAGACAGAACGCTGGCGGCAGGGCAGGCCAGCACCTCCAAGGCGTAGAGTGCCAGTTCATACCACGTGTCCAGCTTGGACACCCAGTAGTTGTAAGGCACAGAGGGATCATTGAGGACGCTGACACGGTCTGCTACGTACTCCTTCACCATCTTCCAAAACTTTTCCCTCCTTGTGACACTAGGCTGCGCATCAGGGTGAGGGTGCTGGCGGGGTGTCATGAAGGTGTCCCACGCCTTGGAGAGTGTTGCCCTGCCTTTCTCGGAACTGCTGTGTGCTCCCCTTTTCTCCCCTTCTCTGTTGGCCAAGGTAGCACGTACTCTGCCGCCAGCGTTGTCAGATGGAAAATTTTGGAGCAATTTTTCGACAAGAACCTTCTGGTATTGCACCATTTTGCTTGTCCTCTCCACCGGAGGAATGAGAGATGAGAAATTCTCTTTGTAGCGGGGGTCAAGAAGGGTGAACACCCAGTAATCCGTGTTGTTTAAAATGCATATAACGCGTGGGTCACGGGAAAGGCAGCCTAACATAAAGTCAGCCATGTGTGCCAGAGTACCAACAGTCAAGATTTCGCTGTCCTCACCAGGAGGATGACTCTCAATATCCTCATCCTCTTCCTCCTCTTCTGCCCACCCACGCTGAAGAGATGGAACTAAAGTTCCATGGCTACCCTCTGTAGCGGAGGCAACCGTGTCTTCCTCCTCCTCCTCCTCCTCCTCCTCCGCCTCCTCCAATTGTCGCTGAGAAGACGAAGTGAGGGTGCTCTGGCTATCACCTTGTGTAAGCTCTTCCTCCCCCATTTCCACCTCTTCCACATGCAAAGCGTCGGTTTTAATTGTGAGCAGCGAGCGTTTCAGTAGACACAGAAGTGGGATGGTTACACTGATAATAGCGTTATCGCCGCTCACCATCTGTGTCGATTCCTCAAAATTGCGTAAAACCTCGCAGAGGTCTGACATCCATTCCCACTCCTCACTTCTGATTACAGGAAGTTGAACGGAGAGGCGACGACCGTGTAACAGCTGGTACTCCACTACTGCCCTCTGCTGCTCACAAAGCCGGGCCAACATGTGGAAGGTGGAGTTCCAGCGCGTGCTCACGTCACACAGCAGCCGGTGAGCTGGCAATTGTAAGCGCTGCTGCAGCTTCAACAGGCCGGCCGAAGCTGTAGATGACTTACGGAAATGTGCACACACGCGGCGCACCTTGGTCAAGAGATCATGCACATTGGGGTAGGTTTTTAGAAATCGCTGCACCACTAAATTAAATACATGCGCTAGGCATGGTACGTGTGTGAGCTTGCCGAGCTCCAAAGCCGCCACCACGTTACGCCCATTATCACACACAACCATGCCTGGTTGCAGGTTGAGTGGCGAGAGCCACTGCTCGGTCTGGTGACTAATCCCCTGCAACAGCTCTGAGGCCGTGTGCTGTTTGTCCCCAAGGCAGATCAGCTTCAGCACGGCCTGTTGACGCTTCCCCACTGCAGTGCTACACTGCTTCCAGCTACTGGCTGATGGGGGAGTGGCGGTGTGTGTAGAGAATTCGGAGGTGGAAACGGAGGAGGAGGAGCCAATAACGTAGGTGCTGGTGGAAACCCTGATGGAGGTAGGGCCCGCAATCCTCGGCGTGGGTAGCACCCGTGCCATCCCAGGGTCCGAGTCGCTCCCAGCCTCCACGACATTCACCCAGTGTGCCGTCAGGGAAATGTAGCGTCCCTGGCCACAAGCACTTGTCCATGTGTCAGTCGTTAAGTGGACCTTCCCAGTAACTGCGTTGGTCAGGGCACGGGTGATGTTACGGGACACATGGTGGTGTAATGCGGGGATGGCACACCGGGAAAAGTAGTGGCGGCTGGGGACCGCGTACCGAGGGACAGCTGCTGCCATCAGGCTGCGGAAGGACTCAGTGTCCACAAGCCTAAATGGCAGCATTTCGATGGCCAGTAATTTTGAAAGGTGTGAGGTTAGTGCTATGGCCTGTGGGTGGGTGGCTGGGTACTTTCTCTTGCGCTCAAATGCCTGGGGTAACGACATTTGGACGCTGTGCTGGGACAGGGAAGTGGATGTGGTCGCTGATGGTGCTTCAGATGCTACAGGTGCAGGGCGGGAGGTATGCGGGCCTGCGCCTTCGACAGGCGATTGGCCGGCACCGAAAACAGGGGAAGAGGAGGCAGTGGTGTGGCCTGCAGACACAGATGGGCGATCCAGGCGTTCCTCCCACTTACTACGGTGCTTGGATGCCATGTGTCGGATCATGCTGGTGGTGGTGAGGTTTCTAGTGTTCATGCCTCGGCTCATTCTGGTGTGGCACAGGTTGCAAACTACAATTCTTTTGTCGTCCGCACTTTCCTTAAAAAAACGCCATACCGCGGAACACCTACCCCTTGGCAAGGTAGATTTACGCAAGGGGGTGCTCCGTGGAACATTTGCGGGCCGGTTTGGTGCGGTCCGCCTTCTTTCTGTAGCCACACCACTGCCTCTTCCAGCCTGTTGCGGTGCTGCAGATGGCTCACCCTCAGGACTGCTGTCATCGCTCGGCTCTACACCTTCCCAGGTGGGGTCAGTCACCTCATCGTCCACCAAGTCCTCCTCCACTTCCTCACTCTGATCATCCTCCTCAAGTCTTGATCCCACCACATACTCAGTCATTGACAACTGTATAACATTCTCCTCAACAAGGTCTTGAGACGGAAATAGTGGTTGATTTAATGGCAACTGTGTCTCATCATCATCATCATCATCATCCACTACTTCCTTTGACCTTAAATGCCGTTCACATCTGTCATCTTCTTGTGATTGGGTAGCCTCTAGAGGTTGTGAATCAGGGCACAAGATGTCATGTTCCTCTGCAAGCGTGCTTGGAGAGAGGGTCAAATGAAGGATTGGTGATGAGACGAGCTCATCACTATATCCCAGTGTGGGATCACTTCTTTGACCAGACCGTGTATGGTGGGAGGAAGGATGATCAGAGTGAGGATTATGTTGACCAGACTCTTGGCTACTGAGAGTGGACTTGGTGGAAGACAGGGTGGTGCTTAACCGACTGGAAGCAGTATCAGCTGTCATCCAACCGACCACCTGTTCGCACTGGTCGGACCTCGAGAGTGATGTCCTGCGACGCCCTGTGAAATCAGACATGAAGCTAGGTATGGTGGATGTCTTTCTTTCTTGTGCTCTGGCACCAGGCACAGTTTCTCCGCGTCCTGACCCGCGCCCTGAACTTTCAGGATCACGTCCACTTCCCCGTCCCTTTTTACCCGCCTTCTTCATCTTACACGATATATATGACTTTAATATATATGAGTTTGAAAACTTAACAGTATTTCTTACTATTCTGCAACTCTGCAGAGTACACAGAATAGGCTGCTAAACTGCGGTGACACACACTGAATGGAATAAGTGACTTTAATATTTGAGTTTGAAAAATTAACAGTATTTCTTACTATTCTGCAACTCTGCAGAGTACACAGAATAGGCTGCTAAACTGCGGTGACACACACTGAATGGAATATGTGACTTTAATATTTGAGTTTGAAAACTTAACAGTATTTCTTACTATTCTGCAACTCTGCAGAGTACACAGAATAGGCTGTTAAACGGCGTTGAAACACACTGAATGGAATATGTGACTTTAATATTTGAGTTTGAAAACTTAACAGTATTTCTTATAATTCTGGAACTGTACAGAGTACACAGAATAGGCTGTTAAACGGCGTTGAAACACACTGAATGGAATATGTGACTTTAATATTTGAGTTTGAAAACTTAACAGTATTTCTTATAATTCTGGAACTGTACAGAGTACACAGAATAGGCTGTTAAACGGCGTTGAAACACACTGAATGGAATATGTGACTTTAATATTTGAGTTTGAAAACTTAACAGTATTTCTTATAATTCTGGAACTGTACAGAGTACACAGAATAGGCTGTTAAACGGCGGTGAAAGACACTGAATGGAATATGTGACTTTAATATTTGAGTTTGAAAAATTAACAGTATTTCTTACTATTCTGCAACTCTGCAGAGTACACAGAATAGGCTGCTAAACTGCGGTGACACACACTGAATGGAATATGTGACTTTAATATTTGAGTTTGAAAACTTAACAGTATTTCTTACTATTCTGCAACTCTGCAGAGTACACAGAATAGGCTGTTAAACGGCGTTGAAACACACTGAATGGAATATGTGACTTTAATATTTGAGTTTGAAAACTTAACAGTATTTCTTATAATTCTGGAACTGTACAGAGTACACAGAATAGGCTGTTAAACGGCGGTGAAAGACACTGAATGGAATATGTGACTTTAATATTTGAGTTTGAAAACTTAACAGTATTTCTTATAATTCTGGAACTGTACAGAGTACACAGAATAGGCTGTTAAACGGCGGTGAAAGACACTGAATGGAATATGTGACTTTAATATTTGAGTTTGAAAACTTAACAGTATTTCTTATAATTCTGCAACTGTACAGAGTACACAGAATAGGCTGTTAAACGGCGGTGAAAGACACTGAATGGAATATGTGACTTTAATATTTGAGTTTGAAAACTTAACAGTATTTCTTATAATTCTGGAACTGTACAGAGTACACAGAATAGGCTGTTAAACGGCGGTGAAAGACACTGAATGGAATATGTGACTTTAATATTTGAGTTTGAAAACTTAACAGTATTTCTTATAATTCTGCAACTGTACAGAGTACACAGAATAGGCTGTTAAACGGCGGTGAAAGACACTGAATGGAATATGTGACTTTAATATTTGAGTTTGAAAAATTAACAGTATTTCTTATAATTCTGGAACTGTACAGAGTACACAGAATAGGCTGTTAAACGGCGGTGAAAGACACTGAATGGAATATGTGACTTTAATATTTGAGTTTGAAAACTTAACAGTATTTCTTATAATTCTGGAACTGTACAGAGTACACAGAATAGGCTGTTAAACGGCGGTGAAAGACACTGAATGGAATATGTGACTTTAATATTTGAGTTTGAAAACTTAACAGTATTTCTTATAATTCTGCAACTGTACAGAGTACACAGAATAGGCTGTTAAACGGCGGTGAAAGACACTGAATGGAATATGTGACTTTAATATTTGAGTTTGAAAACTTAACAGTATTTCTTATAATTCTGCAACTCTGCAGAGTACACAGAATAGGCTGTTAAACGGCGGTGAAAGACACTGAATGGAATATGTGACTTTGATATTTTAGTTTGAAGACTTAACAGTATTTCTTCCTATTCTGCAACTCTGCACAGTACACAGAATGTGCTGCTACACTGCGGCGAAGCACACTGAATGGAATATGTGACTTTGATATTTTAGTTTGAAGACTTAACAGTATTTCTTCCTATTCTGCAACTCTGCACAGTACACAGAATGTGCTGCTAAACTGCGGCGAAGCACACTGAATGGAATATGTGACTTTGATATTTTAGTTTGAAGACTTAACAGTATTTCTTCCTATTCTGCAACTCTGCACAGTACACAGAATGTGCTGCTACACTGCGGCGAAGCACACTGAATGGAATATGTGACTTTGATATTTTAGTTTGAAGACTTAACAGTATTTCTTCCTATTCTGCAACTCTGCACAGTACACAGAATGTGCTGCTAAACTGCGGCGAAGCACACTGAATGGAATATGTGACTTTGATATTTTAGTTTGAAGACTTAACAGTATTTCTTCCTATTCTGCAACTCTGCACAGTACACAGAATGTGCTGCTACACTGCGGCGAAGCACACTGAATGGAATATGTGACTTTGATATTTTAGTTTGAAGACTTAACAGTATTTCTTCCTATTCTGCAACTCTGCACAGTACACAGAATGTGCTGCTACACTGCGGCGAAGCACACTGAATGGAATATGTGACTTTGATATTTTAGTTTGAAGACTTAACAGTATTTCTTCCTATTCTGCAACTCTGCACAGTACACAGAATGTGCTGCTAAACTGCGGCGAAGCACACTGAATGGAATATGTGACTTTGATATTTGAGTTTGAAGACTTAACAGTATTTCTTCCTATTCTGCAACTCTGCACAGTACACAGAATGTGCTGCTAAACTGCGGCGAAGCACACTGAATGGAATATGTGACTTTGATATTTTAGTTTGAAGACTTAACAGTATTTCTTCCTATTCTGCAACTCTGCACAGTACTCAGAATGTGCTGCTAAACTGCGGCGACGCACACTGAATGGAATACGTGACTTTGATATTTTAGTTTGAAGACTTAACAGAATGTGCTCTAATCTGCAACTTTGCACACTAAACAGAATGTGCTCTAATCTGCAACTTTGCACACTAAACAGAATGTGCTCTAATCTGCAACTTTGCACACTAAACAGAATGTGCTCTAATCTGCAACTGTGCACACTAAACAGAATGTGCTCTAATCTGCAACTTTGCACACTAAACAGAATATATATATTTTTTTTTTTTTTTTTTGTTTTTTTCCCCCCACACCAAATAACCTGCTGCCCCCACACACAGTAGTCCTAAAAAGGACTTTTGGTTCTTTTTTTTTCACAATTTTTGTTTTTTTCCTCCCTACACTGCCTTTCCCTTCCTATCCTCAGCTCTCCCTGGCTCAGACTGAGCCGAACTCGATGGTCAGGTGCTATACAGCACCTGACCACGGGTTCTGGCCAGCCAATCAGTGTAATGCCAGCAGCCAACATGGCTGCTGGCATTACACCGATGTCAGAGCCTCCCTGCACGTTTATTGGCTGCGCAGCAGCCGCAAAACGTGCGGGGAGGAGACCCGAACATGGCGGGCGAGCACATGCGGTACTCGTACGAGTACCGCCATGTGCCGAGCAGAGCGATGCTCGAGCCGATCCGAGCATCGGCCGAGCATGCTCGCTCAACACTAATAGGGACGTGTACAATGTAAGATTACAGTAGTGTGACATTACTAGTACAGGACACTGATAGGGACGTGTACAATGTAAGATTACAGTAGTGTGACATTACTAGTCCAGGACACTGATAGGGACGTGTACAATGTAAGATTACAGTAGTGTGACGTTACTAGTACAGGACACTGATAGGGACGTGTACAATGTAAGATTACAGTAGTGTGACATTACTAGTCCAGGACACTGATAGGGACGTGTACAATGTAAGATTACAGCAGTGTGACATTACTAGTCCAGGACACTGATAGGGACGTGTACAATGTAAGATTACAGCAGTGTGACATTACTAGTACTGGACACTGATAGGGACGTGTACAATGTAAGATTACAGTAGTGTGACATTACTAGTCCAGGATACTGATAGGGACGTGTACAATGTAAGATTACAGCAGTGTGACGTTACTAGTACTGGACACTGATAGGGACGTGTACAATGTAAGATTACAGTAGTGTGATGTTACTAGTACAGGACACTGATAGGGATGTGTACAATGTAAGATTACAGTAGTGTGACATTACTAGTCCAGGACACTGATAGGGACGTGTACAATGTAAGATTACAGTAGTGTGACGTTACTAGTCCTGGACACTGATAGGGACGTGTACAATGTAAGATTACAGTAGTGTGACGTTACTAGTACAGGACACTGATAGGGACGTGTACAATGTAAGATTACAGTAGTGTGACGTTACTAGTACAGGACACTGATAGGGACGTGTACAATGTAAGATTACAGTAGTGTGACATTACTAGTCCAGGACACTGATAGGGACGTGTACAATGTAAGATTACAGTAGTGTGACATTACTAATACAGGACACTGATAGGGATGTGTACAATGTAAGATTACAGTAGTGTGAAGTTACTAGTACTGGACACTGATAGGGATGTGTACAATGTAAGATTACAGTAGTGTGACATTACTAGTCCAGGACACTGATAGGGACGTGTACAATGTAAGATTACAGCAGTGTGACGTTACTAGTACTGGACACTGATAGGGACGTGTACAATGTAAGATTACAGTAGTGTGATGTTACTAGTACTGGACACTGATAGGGACGTGTACAATGTAAGATTACAGTAGTGTGACATTACTAGTACAGGACACTGATAGGGACGTGTACAATGTAAGATTACAGTAGTGTGACGTTACTAGTACAGGACACTGATAGGGACGTGTACAATGTAAGATTACAGCAGTGTGACATTACTAGTACAGGACACTGATAGGGACGTGTACAATGTAAGATTACAGCAGTGTGACGTTACTAGTACTGGACACTGATAGGGACGTGTACAATGTAAGATTACAGCAGTGTGACGTTACTAGTACTGGACACTGATAGGGACGTGTACAATGTAAGATTACAGCAGTGTGACGTTACTAGTACTGGACACTGATAGGGACGTGTACAATGTAAGATTACAGCAGTGTGACGTTACTAGTACAGGACACTGATAGGGACGTGTACAATGTAAGATTACAGTAGTGTGACATTACTAGTACAGGACACTGATAGGGACGTGTACAATGTAAGATTACAGTAGTGTGACGTTACTAGTACAGGACACTGATAGGGATGTGTACAATGTAAGATTACAGTAGTGTGACATTACTAGTCCAGGACACTGATAGGGACGTGTACAATGTAAGATTACAGTAGTGTGACGTTACTAGTCCTGGACACTGATAGGGACGTGTACAATGTAAGATTACAGTAGTGTGACGTTACTAGTACAGGACACTGATAGGGACGTGTACAATGTAAGATTACAGTAGTGTGACGTTACTAGTACAGGACACTGATAGGGACGTGTACAATGTAAGATTACAGTAGTGTGACATTACTAGTCCAGGACACTGATAGGGACGTGTACAATGTAAGATTACAGTAGTGTGACATTACTAATACAGGACACTGATAGGGATGTGTACAATGTAAGATTACAGTAGTGTGAAGTTACTAGTACTGGACACTGATAGGGATGTGTACAATGTAAGATTACAGTAGTGTGACATTACTAGTCCAGGACACTGATAGGGACGTGTACAATGTAAGATTACAGTAGTGTGACATTACTAGTCCAGGACACTGATAGGGACGTGTACAATGTAAGATTACAGTAGTGTGACATTACTAGTCCTGGACACTTATAGGGACGTGTACAATGTAAGATTACAGTAGTGTTACGTTACTAGTCCTGGACACTGATAGGGACGTGTACAATGTAAGATTACAGTAGTGTGACATTACTAGTCCAGGACACTGATAGGGACGTGTACAATGTAAGATTACAGCAGTGTGACATTACTAGTCCAGGACACTGATAGGGACGTGTACAATGTAAGATTACATCAGTGTGACATTACTAGTACAGGACACTGATAGGGACGTGTACAATGTAAGATTACAGCAGTGTGACATTACTAGTCCAGGACACTGATAGGGACGTGTACAATGTAAGATTACAGTAGTGTGACATTACTAGTACAGGACACTGATAGGGACGTGTACAATGTAAGATTACAGTAGTGTGACATTACTAGTACAGGACACTGATAGGGATGTGCACAATGTAAGATTACAGTAGTGTGACATTACTAGTCCAGGACACTGATAGGGACGTGTACAATGTAAGATTACAGTAGTGTGACATTACTAGTACAGGACACTGATAGGGACGTGTACAATGTAAGATTACAGTAGTGTGACGTTACTAGTACAGGACACTGATAGGGATGTGCACAATGTAAGATTACAGTAGTGTGACATTACTAGTCCAGGACACTGATAGGGACGTGTACAATGTAAGATTACAGTAGTGTGACGTTACTAGTCCTGGACACTGATAGGGACGTGTACAATGTAAGATTACAGTAGTGTGACGTTACTAGTACAGGACACTGATAGGGACGTGTACAATGTAAGATTACAGTAGTGTGACATTACTAGTACAGGACACTGATAGGGATGTGTACAATGTAAGATTACAGTAGTGTGACGTTACTAGTACTGGACACTGATAGGGACGTGTACAATGTAAGATTACAGCAGTGTGACGTTACTAGTACAGGACACTGATAGGGACGTGTATAATGTAAGATTACAGTAGTGTGATGTTACTAGTACTGGACACTGATAGGGACGTGTATAATGTAAGATTACAGTAGTGTGACGTTACTAGTCCAGGACACTGATAGGGACATGTACAATGTAAGATTACAGTAGTGTGATGTTACTAGTACAGGACACTGATAGGGACGTGTACAATGTAAGATTACAGTAGTGTGACATTACTAGTACTGGACACTGATAGGGACGTGTACAATGTAAGATTACAGTAGTGTGACATTACTAGTACAGGACACTGATAGGGACGTGTACAATGTAAGATTACAGCAGTGTGACGTTACTAGTACAGGACACTGATAGGGACGTGTACAATGTAAGATTACAGTAGTGTGACATTACTAGTCCTGGACACTGATAGGGACGTGTACAATGTAAGATTACAGTAGTGTGACGTTACTAGTCCAGGACACTGATAGGGACGTGTACAATGTAAGATTACAGTAGTGTGACATTACTAGTCCTGGACACTGATAGGGACGTGTACAATGTAAGATTACAGTAGTGTGACATTACTAGTACAGGACACTGATAGGGACGTGTACAATGTAAGATTACAGTAGTGTGACATTACTAGTACAGGACACTGATAGGGACGTGTACAATGTAAGATTACAGTAGTGTGACATTACTAGTCCAGGACACTGATAGGGACGTGTACAATGTAAGATTACAGTAGTGTGACGTTACTAGTCCAGGACACTGATAGGGACGTGTACAATGTAAGATTACAGTAGTGTGACATTACTAGTCCTGGACACTGATAGGGACGTGTACAATGTAAGATTACAGCAGTGTGACGTTACTAGTACAGGACACTGATAGGGACGTGTACAATGTAAGATTACAGTAGTGTGACGTTACTAGTCCTGGACACTGATAGGGACGTGTACAATGTAAGATTACAGTAGTGTGATGTTACTAGTACTGGACACTGATAGGGACGTGTACAATGTAAGATTACAGTAGTGTGACGTTACTAGTCCAGGACACTGATAGGGACGTGTACAATGTAAGATTACAGTAGTGTGACGTTACTAGTCCTGGACACTGATAGGGACGTGTACAATGTAAGATTACAGTAGTGTGACGTTACTAGTACTGGACACTGATAGGGACGTGTACAATGTAAGATTACAGTAGTGTGACATTACTAGTACAGGACACTGATAGGGACGTGTACAATGTAAGATTACAGTAGTGTGACATTACTAGTCCAGGACACTGATAGGGACGTGTACAATGTAAGATTACAGTAGTGTGACATTACTAGTACAGGACACTGATAGGGACGTGTACAATGTAAGATTACAGTAGTGTGACATTACTAGTACAGGACACTGATAGGGACATGTACAATGTAAGATTACAGTAGTGTGACATTACTAGTCCAGGACACTGATAGGGACGTGTACAATGTAAGATTACAGTAGTGTGACATTACTAGTACTGGACACTGATAGGGACGTGTACAATGTAAGATTACAGTAGTGTGACATTACTAGTACAGGACACTGATAGGGACGTGTACAATGTAAGATTACAGTAGTGTGACATTACTAGTCCAGGACACTGATAGGGACGTGTACAATGTAAGATTACAGTAGTGTGACATTACTAGTCCAGGACACTGATAGGGACGTGTACAATGTAAGATTACAGTAGTGTGACATTACTAGTACTGGACACTGATAGGGACGTGTACAATGTAAGATTACAGCAGTGTGACGTTACTAGTACAGGACACTGATAGGGACGTGTACAATGTAAGATTACAGTAGTGTGACATTACTAGTACAGGACACTGATAGGGACGTGTACAATGTAAGATTACAGTAGTGTGACATTACTAGTCCAGGACACTGATAGGGACGTGTACAATGTAAGATTACAGTAGTGTGACATTACTAGTACTGGACACTGATAGGGACGTGTACAATGTAAGATTACAGTAGTGTGACGTTACTAGTCCAGGACACTGATAGGGACGTGTACAATGTAAGATTACAGTAGTGTGACATTACTAGTCCAGGACACTGATAGGGACGTGTACAATGTAAGATTACAGTAGTGTGACATTACTAGTACAGGACACTGATAGGGACGTGTACAATGTAAGATTACAGTAGTGTGACGTTACTAGTCCAGGACACTGATAGGGACGTGTACAATGTAAGATTACAGTAGTGTGACATTACTAGTACTGGACACTGATAGGGACGTGTACAATGTAAGATTACAGCAGTGTGATGTTACTAGTACAGGACACTGATAGGGACGTGTACAATGTAAGATTACAGTAGTGTGACATTACTAGTCCAGGACACTGATAGGGACATGTACAATGTAAGATTACAGCAGTGTGACGTTACTAGTCCAGGACACTGATAGGGACGTGTACAATGTAAGATTACAGTAGTGTGACGTTACTAGTCCTGGACACTGATAGGGACGTGTACAATGTAAGATTACAGTAGTGTGACATTACTAGTCCAGGACACTGATAGGGACGTGTACAATGTAAGATTACAGTAGTGTGACGTTACTAGTCCTGGACACTGATAGGGACGTGTACAATGTAAGATTACAGTAGTGTGACATTACTAGTCCAGGACACTGATAGGGACGTGTACAATGTAAGATTACAGTAGTGTGACGTTACTAGTCCAGGACACTGATAGGGACGTGTACAATGTAAGATTACAGTAGTGTGACGTTACTAGTACAGGACACTGATAGGGACGTGTACAATGTAAGATTACAGTAGTGTGACGTTACTAGTACTGGACACTGATAGGGACGTGTACAATGTAAGATTACAGTAGTGTGACATTACTAGTACAGGACACTGATAGGGACGTGTACAATGTAAGATTACAGTAGTGTGACATTACTAGTCCAGGACACTGATAGGGACGTGTACAATGTAAGATTACAGTAGTGTGATGTTACTAGTACTGGACACTGATAGGGACGTGTACAATGTAAGATTACAGTAGTGTGACGTTACTAGTACAGGACACTGATAGGGACGTGTACAATGTAAGATTACAGTAGTGTGACATTACTAGTCCAGGACACTGATAGGGACGTGTACAATGTAAGATTACAGTAGTGTGACATTACTAGTACTGGACACTGATAGGGACGTGTACAATGTAAGATTACAGTAGTGTGACGTTACTAGTACTGGACACTGATAGGGACGTGTACAATGTAAGATTACAGTAGTGTGACATTACTAGTACAGGACACTGATAGGGACGTGTACAATGTAAGATTACAGTAGTGTGACATTACTAGTACAGGACACTGATAGGGACGTGTACAATGTAAGATTACAGTAGTGTGACATTACTAGTACAGGACACTGATAGGGACGTGTACAATGTAAGATTACAGTAGTGTGACGTTACTAGTCCAGGACACTGATAGGGACGTGTACAATGTAAGATTACAGTAGTGTGACGTTACTAGTCCTGGACACTGATAGGGACGTGTACAATGTAAGATTACAGTAGTGTGACATTACTAGTACAGGACACTGATAGGGACGTGTACAATGTAAGATTACAGTAGTGTGACATTACTAGTCCAGGACACTGATAGGGACATGTACAATGTAAGATTACAGTAGTGTGACGTTACTAGTACAGGACACTGATAGGGACGTGTACAATGTAAGATTACAGTAGTGTGACATTACTAGTCCAGGACACTGATAGGGACGTGTACAATGTAAGATTACAGTAGTGTGACATTACTAGTCCAGGACACTGATAGGGACGTGTACAATGTAAGATTACAGTAGTGTGACATTACTAGTCCAGGACACTGATAGGGACGTGTACAATGTAAGATTACAGTAGTGTGACATTACTAGTCCTGGACACTGATAGGGACGTGTACAATGTAAGATTACAGTAGTGTGACATTACTAGTCCAGGACACTGATAGGGACGTGTACAATGTAAGATTACAGTAGTGTGACATTACTAGTACAGGACACTGATAGGGACGTGTACAATGTAAGATTACAGCAGTGTGACATTACTAGTCCAGGACACTGATAGGGACGTGTACAATGTAAGATTACAGTAGTGTGACGTTACTAGTCCAGGACACTGATAGGGACGTGTACAATGTAAGATTACAGTAGTGTGACATTACTAGTACAGGACACTGATAGGGACGTGTACAATGTAAGATTACAGCAGTGTGACATTACTAGTCCAGGACACTGATAGGGACGTGTACAATGTAAGATTACAGTAGTGTGACGTTACTAGTACTGGACACTGATAGGGACGTGTACAATGTAAGATTACAGCAGTGTGACGTTACTAGTCCAGGACACTGATAGGGACGTGTACAATGTAAGATTACAGTAGTGTGACATTACTAGTACAGGACACTGATAGGGACGTGTACAATGTAAGATTACAGCAGTGTGACATTACTAGTCCAGGACACTGATAGGGACGTGTACAATGTAAGATTACAGTAGTGTGACGTTACTAGTACTGGACACTGATAGGGACGTGTACAATGTAAGATTACAGTAGTGTGACGTTACTAGTACAGGACACTGATAGGGACGTGTACAATGTAAGATTACAGCAGTGTGACATTACTAGTACTGGACACTGATAGGGACGTGTACAATGTAAGATTACAGTAGTGTGACATTACTAGTCCAGGACACTGATAGGGACGTGTACAATGTAAGATTACAGCAGTGTGACGTTACTAGTCCAGGACACTGATAGGGACATGTACAATGTAAGATTACAGTAGTGTGACATTACTAGTACAGGACACTGATAGGGACGTGTACAAAGTAAGATTACAGTAGTGTGACGTTACTAGTCCAGGACACTGATAGGGACATGTACAATGTAAGATTACAGTAGTGTGACGTTACTAGTCCAGGACACTGATAGGGACGTGTACAATGTAAGATTACAGTAGTGTGACATTACTAGTCCAGGACACTGATAGGGACGTGTACAATGTAAGATTACAGTAGTGTGACATTACTAGTCCTGGACACTGATAGGGACATGTACAATGTAAGATTACAGCAGTGTGACATTACTAGTCCAGGACACTGATAGGGACGTGTACAATGTAAGATTACAGTAGTGTGACGTTACTAGTACAGGATACTGATAGGGACGTGTACAATGTAAGATTACAGTAGTGTGACGTTACTAGTCCAGGACACTGATAGGGACGTGTACAATGTAAGATTACAGCAGTGTGACGTTACTAGTACAGGACACTGATAGGGACATGTACAATGTAAGATTACAGTAGTGTGACGTTACTAGTACAGGACACTGATAGGGACGTGTACAATGTAAGATTACAGTAGTGTGACATTACTAGTACTGGACACTGATAGGGACGTGTACAATGTAAGATTACAGTAGTGTGACATTACTAGTACAGGACACTGATAGGGACGTGTACAATGTAAGATTACAGTAGTGTGACATTACTAGTCCAGGACACTGATAGGGACGTGTACAATGTAAGATTACAGTAGTGTGACATTACTAGTCCAGGACACTGATAGGGACGTGTACAATGTAAGATTACAGTAGTGTGACGTTACTAGTACTGGACACTGATAGGGATGTGTACAATGTAAGATTACAGCAGTGTGATGTTACTAGTACTGGACACTGATAGGGACGTGTACAATGTAAGATTACAGTAGTGTGACGTTACTAGTACAGGACACTGATAGGGACGTGTACAATGTAAGATTACAGTAGTGTGACGTTACTAGTACAGGACACTGATAGGGACGTGTACAATGTAAGATTACAGTAGTGTGACGTTACTAGTACAGGACACTGATAGGGACGTGTACAATGTAAGATTACAGCAGTGTGACGTTACTAGTACAGGACACTGATAGGGACGTGTACAATGTAAGATTACAGCAGTGTGACATTACTAGTACAGGACACTGATAGGGACGTGTACAATGTAAGATTACAGCAGTGTGACGTTACTAGTACTGGACACTGATAGGGACGTGTACAATGTAAGATTACAGTAGTGTGACGTTACTAGTACAGGACACTGATAGGGACGTGTACAATGTAAGATTACAGCAGTGTGACGTTACTAGTACAGGACACTGATAGGGACGTGTACAATGTAAGATTACAGCAGTGTGACATTACTAGTACAGGACACTGATAGGGACGTGTACAATGTAAGATTACAGTAGTGTGACGTTACTAGTACTGGACACTGATAGGGACGTGTACAATGTAAGATTACAGTAGTGTGACGTTACTAGTCCTGGACACTGATAGGGACGTGTACAATGTAAGATTACAGTAGTGTGACGTTACTAGTACAGGACACTGATAGGGACGTGTACAATGTAAGATTACAGTAGTGTGACGTTACTAGTACAGGACACTGATAGGGACGTGTACAATGTAAGATTACAGCAGTGTGATGTTACTAGTACAGGACACTGATAGGGACGTGTACAATGTAAGATTACAGCAGTGTGACATTACTAGTCCAGGACACTGATAGGGACGTGTATAATGTAAGATTACAGTAGTGTGACATTACTAGTACAGGACACTGATAGGGACGTGTACAATGTAAGATTACAGCAGTGTGACATTACTAGTACAGGACACTGATAGGGACGTGTACAATGTAAGATTACAGTAGTGTGACGTTACTAGTCCAGGACACTGATAGGGACGTGTACAATGTAAGATTACAGTAGTGTGACATTACTAGTACAGGACACTGATAGGGATGTGTACAATGTAAGATTACAGTAGTGTGACGTTACTAGTCCAGGACACAGATAGGGACGTGTACAATGTAAGATTACAGTAGTGTGACGTTACTAGTACAGGACACTGATAGGGACGTGTACAATGTAAGATTACAGTAGTGTGACATTACTAGTACAGGACACTGATAGGGACGTGTACAATGTAAGATTACAGTAGTGTGACGTTACTAGTACAGGACACTGATAGGGACGTGTACAATGTAAGATTACAGCAGTGTGACATTACTAGTACAGGACACTGATAGGGACGTGTACAATGTAAGATTACAGTAGTGTGACGTTACTAGTCCAGGACACTGATAGGGACGTGTACAATGTAAGATTACAGTAGTGTGACATTACTAGTACAGGACACTGATAGGGATGTGTACAATGTAAGATTACAGTAGTGTGACGTTACTAGTCCAGGACACAGATAGGGACGTGTACAATGTAAGATTACAGTAGTGTGACGTTACTAGTACAGGACACTGATAGGGACGTGTACAATGTAAGATTACAGTAGTGTGACATTACTAGTACAGGACACTGATAGGGACGTGTACAATGTAAGATTACAGTAGTGTGACGTTACTAGTACAGGACACTGATAGGGACGTGTACAATGTAAGATTACAGCAGTGTGACGTTACTAGTCCTGGACACTGATAGGGACGTGTACAATGTAAGATTACAGTAGTGTGACGTTACAAGTCCAGGACACTGATAGGGACGTGTACAATGTAAGATTACAGTAGTGTGACGTTACTAGTACTGGACACTGATAGGGACGTGTACAATGTAAGATTACAGTAGTGTGATGTTACTAGTACAGGATACTGATAGGGACGTGTACAATGTAAGATTACAGTAGTGTGACATTACTAGTCCAGGACACTGATAGGGACGTGTACAATGTAAGATTACAGTAGTGTGACATTACTAGTCCAGGACACTGATAGGGATGTGTACAATGTAAGATTACAGTAGTGTGACGTTACTAGTCCAGGACACTGATAGGGACGTGTACAATGTAAGATTACAGTAGTGTGACGTTACTAGTACTGGACACTGATAGGGACGTGTACAATGTAAGATTACAGTAGTGTGATGTTACTAGTACAGGATACTGATAGGGACGTGTACAATGTAAGATTACAGTAGTGTGACATTACTAGTCCAGGACACTGATAGGGACGTGTACAATGTAAGATTACAGTAGTGTGACATTACTAGTCCAGGACACTGATAGGGATGTGTACAATGTAAGATTACAGTAGTGTGACGTTACTAGTCCAGGACACAGATAGGGACGTGTACAATGTAAGATTACAGTAGTGTGACATTACTAGTCCAGGACACTGATAGGGACATGTACAATGTAAGATTACAGTAGTGTGACATTACTAGTCCAGGACACTGATAGGGACGTGTACAATGTAAGATTACAGTAGTGTGACATTACTAGTCCTGGACACTGATAGGGACGTGTACAATGTAAGATTACAGTAGTGTGACGTTACTAGTACTGGACACTGATAGGGATGTGTACAATGTAAGATTACAGCAGTGTGACATTACTAGTACAGGACACTGATAGGGACGTGTACAATGTAAGATTACAGTAGTGTGACATTACTAGTCCAGGACACTGATAGGGACGTGTACAATGTAAGATTACAGTAGTGTGACGTTACTAGTACTGGACACTGATAGGGACGTGTACAATGTAAGATTACAGTAGTGTGACGTTACTAGTACTGGACACTGATAGGGATGTGTACAATGTAAGATTACAGCAGTGTGACGTTACTAGTACTGGACACTGATAGGGATGTGTACAATGTAAGATTACAGTAGTGTGACATTACTAGTCCAGGACACGGATAGGGACGTGTACAATGTAAGATTACAGTAGTGTGACATTACTAGTCCAGGACACGGATAGGGTCGTGTACAATGTAAGATTACAGTAGTGTGACATTACTAGTACAGGACACTGATAGGGACGTGTACAATGTAAGATTACAGCAGTGTGACATTACTAGTCCAGGACACTGATAGGGACGTGTACAATGTAAGATTACAGTAGTGTGACGTTACTAGTACTGGACACGGATAGGGACGTGTACAATGTAAGATTACAGTAGTGTGACGTTACTAGTCCAGGACACTGATAGGGACGTGTACAATGTAAGATTACAGTAGTGTGACATTACTAGTACAGGACACTGATAGGGACGTGTACAATGTAAGATTACAGTAGTGTGACATTACTAGTCCAGGACACTGATAGGGACGTGTACAATGTAAGATTACAGTAGTGTGACATTACTAGTCCAGGACACTGATAGGGACGTGTACAATGTAAGATTACAGTAGTGTGACGTTACTAGTACAGGACACTGATAGGGACGTGTACAATGTAAGATTACAGCAGTGTGACGTTACTAGTACTGGACACTGATAGGGACGTGTACAATGTAAGATTACAGTAGTGTGACGTTACAAGTCCTGGACACTGATAGGGACGTGTATAATGTAAGATTACAGTAGTGTGACATTACTAGTACAGGACACTGATAGGGACGTGTACAATGTAAGATTACAGCAGTGTGACGTTACTAGTACAGGACACTGATAGGGACGTGTACAATGTAAGATTACAGTAGTGTGACGTTACTAGTACAGGACACTGATAGGGACGTGTACAATGTAAGATTACAGTAGTGTGACATTACTAGTACAGGACACTGATAGGGACGTGTACAATGTAAGATTACAGTAGTGTGACGTTACTAGTACAGGACACTGATAGGGACGTGTACAATGTAAGATTACAGTAGTGTGACATTACTAGTCCAGGACACTGATAGGGACGTGTACAATGTAAGATTACAGTAGTGTGACGTTACTAGTACAGGACACGGATAGGGACGTGTACAATGTAAGATTACAGTAGTGTGACGTTACTAGTCCAGGACACTGATAGGGACGTGTACAATGTAAGATTACAGCAGTGTGACGTTACTAGTACAGGACACAGATAGGGACGTGTACAATGTAAGATTACAGTAGTGTGACGTTACTAGTACTGGACACTGATAGGGACGTGTACAATGTAAGATTACAGTAGTGTGACGTTACTAGTACTGGACACTGATAGGGACATGTACAATGTAAGATTACAGCAGTGTGACGTTACTAGTACAGGACACTGATAGGGACGTGTACAATGTAAGATTACAGTAGTGTGACGTTACTAGTACTGGACACTGATAGGGACGTGTACAATGTAAGATTACAGTAGTGTGACGTTACTAGTCCAGGACACTGATAGGGACGTGTACAATGTAAGATTACAGTAGTGTGACATTACTAGTACAGGACACTGATAGGGACGTGTACAATGTAAGATTACAGTAGTGTGACGTTACTAGTACTGGACAGTGATAGGGACGTGTACAATGTAAGATTACAGTAGTGTGACATTACTAGTACTGGACACTGATAGGGACGTGTACAATGTAAGATTACAGTAGTGTGACATTACTAGTCCAGGACACTGATAGGGACGTGTACAATGTAAGATTACAGTAGTGTGACGTTACTAGTACTGGACACTGATAGGGACGTGTACAATGTAAGATTACAGTAGTGTGACGTTACTAGTCCAGGACACTGATAGGGACGTGTACAATGTAAGATTACAGCAGTGTGACATTACTAGTCCAGGACACGGATAGGGACGTGTACAATGTAAGATTACAGTAGTGTGACATTACTAGTCCAGGACACTGATAGGGACGTGTACAATGTAAGATTACAGTAGTGTGACGTTACTAGTCCAGGACACTGATAGGGACGTGTACAATGTAAGATTACAGCAGTGTGACATTACTAGTACAGGACACTGATAGGGACGTGTACAATGTAAGATTACAGTAGTGTGACATTACTAGTCCAGGACACAGATAGGGACGTGTACAATGTAAGATTACAGTAGTGTGACGTTACTAGTCCTGGACACTGATAGGGACATGTACAATGTAAGATTACAGTAGTGTGACATTACTAGTCCAGGACACTGATAGGGACGTGTACAATGTAAGATTACAGTAGTGTGACGTTACTAGTACAGGACACTGATAGGGACGTGTACAATGTAAGATTACAGTAGTGTGACATTACTAGTCCAGGACACTGATAGGGACGTGTACAATGTAAGATTACAGCAGTGTGATGTTACTAGTACAGGACACTGATAGGGACGTGTACAATGTAAGATTACAGTAGTGTGACATTACTAGTCCAGGACACTGATAGGGACATGTACAATGTAAGATTACAGTAGTGTGACATTACTAGTACAGGACACAGATAGGGACATGTACAATGTAAGATTACAGCAGTGTGACGTTACTAGTCCTGGACACTGATAGGGACGTGTACAATGTAAGATTACAGCAGTGTGACGTTACTAGTCCTGGACACTGATAGGGACGTGTACAATGTAAGATTACAGTAGTGTGACGTTACTAGTACAGGACACTGATAGGGACGTGTACAATGTAAGATTACAGTAGTGTGACATTACTAGTCCTGGACACTGATAGGGACGTGTACAATGTAAGATTACAGTAGTGTGACATTACTAGTCCAGGACACTGATAGGGACGTGTACAATGTAAGATTACAGTAGTGTGACATTACTAGTCCTGGACACTGATAGGGATGTGTACAATGTAAGATTACAGTAGTGTGACATTACTAGTCCAGGACACTGATAGGGACATGTACAATGTAAGATTACAGTAGTGTGACATTACTAGTACTGGACACTGATAGGGACGTGTACAATGTAAGATTACAGCAGTGTGACGTTACTAGTCCTGGACACTGATAGGGACGTGTACAATGTAAGATTACAGTAGTGTGACGTTACTAGTACAGGACACTGATAGGGACGTGTACAATGTAAGATTACAGTAGTGTGACATTACTAGTCCTGGACACTGATAGGGACGTGTACAATGTAAGATTACAGTAGTGTGACATTACTAGTCCAGGACACTGATAGGGACGTGTACAATGTAAGATTACAGTAGTGTGACATTACTAGTCCTGGACACTGATAGGGATGTGTACAATGTAAGATTACAGTAGTGTGACATTACTAGTCCAGGACACTGATAGGGACATGTACAATGTAAGATTACAGTAGTGTGACATTACTAGTACTGGACACTGATAGGGACGTGTACAATGTAAGATTACAGTAGTGTGACGTTACTAGTACTGGACACTGATAGGGACGTGTACAATGTAAGATTACAGCAGTGTGACGTTACTAGTACAGGACACTGATAGGGACGTGTACAATGTAAGATTACAGTAGTGTGACGTTACTAGTCCTGGACACTGATAGGGACGTGTACAATGTAAGATTACAGTAGTGTGACGTTACTAGTACAGGACACTGATAGGGACGTGTACAATGTAAGATTACAGCAGTGTGACATTACTAGTACTGGACACTGATAGGGACGTGTACAATGTAAGATTACAGTAGTGTGATGTTACTAGTACAGGATACTGATAGGGACGTGTACAATGTAAGATTACAGCAGTGTGACATTACTAGTCCTGGACACTGATAGGGACGTGTACAATGTAAGATTACAGTAGTGTGACATTACTAGTCCTGGACACTGATAGGGACGTGTACAATGTAAGATTACAGCAGTGTGACGTTACTAGTCCAGGATACTGATAGGGACGTGTACAATGTAAGATTACAGCAGTGTGACATTACTAGTCCTGGACACTGATAGGGACGTGTACAATGTAAGATTACAGTAGTGTGACATTACTAGTCCTGGACACTGATAGGGACGTGTACAATGTAAGATTACAGCAGTGTGACGTTACTAGTCCAGGACACTGATAGGGACGTGTACAATGTAAGATTACAGTAGTGTGACATTACTAGTCCAGGACACTGATAGGGACGTGTACAATGTAAGATTACAGTAGTGTGACATTACTAGTCCAGGACACTGATAGGGACGTGTACAATGTAAGATTACAGCAGTGTGACATTACTAGTCCTGGACACTGATAGGGACGTGTACAATGTAAGATTACAGTAGTGTGACATTACTAGTCCTGGACACTGATAGGGACGTGTACAATGTAAGATTACAGCAGTGTGACGTTACTAGTCCAGGACACTGATAGGGACGTGTACAATGTAAGATTACAGTAGTGTGACGTTACTAGTCCAGGACACTGATAGGGATGTGTACAATGTAAGATTACAGTAGTGTGACATTACTAGTCCTGGACACTGATAGGGACGTGTACAATGTAAGATTACAGCAGTGTGACGTTACTAGTACAGGACACTGATAGGGACGTGTACAATGTAAGATTACAGTAGTGTGACATTACTAGTCCAGGACACAGATAGGGACGTGTACAATGTAAGATTACAGTAGTGTGACGTTACTAGTCCTGGACACTGATAGGGACATGTACAATGTAAGATTACAGTAGTGTGACATTACTAGTCCAGGACACTGATAGGGACGTGTACAATGTAAGATTACAGTAGTGTGACGTTACTAGTACAGGACACTGATAGGGACGTGTACAATGTAAGATTACAGTAGTGTGACGTTACTAGTCCAGGACACTGATAGGGACGTGTACAATGTAAGATTACAGTAGTGTGACATTACTAGTCCAGGACACTGATAGGGACGTGTACAATGTAAGATTACAGTAGTGTGACATTACTAGTCCTGGACACTGATAGGGACGTGTACAATGTAAGATTACAGTAGTGTGACATTACTAGTACTGGACACTGATAGGGACGTGTACAATGTAAGATTACAGCAGTGTGACATTACTAGTACAGGACACTGATAGGGACGTGTACAATGTAAGATTACAGTAGTGTGACATTACTAGTACAGGACACTGATAGGGACGTGTACAATGTAAGATTACAGTAGTGTGACATTACTAGTCCAGGACACTGATAGGGACGTGTACAATGTAAGATTACAGCAGTGTGACATTACTAGTCCAGGACACTGATAGGGACGTGTACAATGTAAGATTACAGTAGTGTGACATTACTAGTACTGGACACTGATAGGGACGTGTACAATGTAAGATTACAGCAGTGTGACATTACTAGTCCAGGACACTGATAGGGACGTGTACAATGTAAGATTACAGTAGTGTGACATTACTAGTACTGGACACTGATAGGGACGTGTACAATGTAAGATTACAGTAGTGTGACATTACTAGTCCAGGACACTGATAGGGACGTGTACAATGTAAGATTACAGTAGTGTGACATTACTAGTCCAGGACACTGATAGGGACATGTACAATGTAAGATTACAGTAGTGTGACGTTACTAGTCCTGGACACTGATAGGGACGTGTACAATGTAAGATTACAGTAGTGTGATGTTACTAGTACAGGATACTGATAGGGACGTGTACAATGTAAGATTACAGCAGTGTGACATTACTAGTCCTGGACACTGATAGGGACGTGTACAATGTAAGATTACAGTAGTGTGACATTACTAGTACTGGACACTGATAGGGACGTGTACAATGTAAGATTACAGCAGTGTGACATTACTAGTACAGGACACTGATAGGGACGTGTACAATGTAAGATTACAGTAGTGTGACATTACTAGTACAGGACACTGATAGGGACGTGTACAATGTAAGATTACAGTAGTGTGACATTACTAGTCCAGGACACTGATAGGGACGTGTATAATGTAAGATTACAGTAGTGTGACATTACTAGTCCTGGACACTGATAGGGACGTGTATAATGTAAGATTACAGCAGTGTGACGTTACTAGTACAGGACACTGATAGGGACGTGTATAATGTAAGATTACAGTAGTGTGACATTACTAGTCCTGGACACTGATAGGGACGTGTACAATGTAAGATTACAGTAGTGTGACATTACTAGTACAGGACACTGATAGGGACGTGTACAATGTAAGATTACAGTAGTGTGACGTTACTAGTACAGGACACTGATAGGGACGTGTACAATGTAAGATTACAGTAGTGTGACGTTACTAGTCCTGGACACTGATAGGGACATGTACAATGTAAGATTACAGTAGTGTGACATTACTAGTACAGGACACTGATAGGGACGTGTACAATGTAAGATTACAGTAGTGTGACATTACTAGTCCAGGACACTGATAGGGACGTGTACAATGTAAGATTACAGCAGTGTGACATTACTAGTACAGGACACTGATAGGGACGTGTACAATGTAAGATTACAGTAGTGTGACATTACTAGTCCAGGACACTGATAGGGACGTGTACAATGTAAGATTACAGTAGTGTGATGTTACTAGTCCAGGACACTGATAGGGACGTGTACAATGTAAGATTACAGTAGTGTGACATTACTAGTACAGGACACTGATAGGGACGTGTACAATGTAAGATTACAGTAGTGTGACGTTACTAGTACAGGACACTGATAGGGACGTGTACAATGTAAGATTACAGTAGTGTGACATTACTAGTACAGGACACTGATAGGGACGTGTACAATGTAAGATTACAGTAGTGTGACATTACTAGTCCTGGACACTGATAGGGACATGTACAATGTAAGATTACAGTAGTGTGACATTACTAATACAGGACACTGATAGGGACGTGTACAATGTAAGATTACAGTAGTGTGACGTTACTAGTCCAGGACACTGATAGGGACGTGTACAATGTAAGATTACAGTAGTGTGACGTTACTAGTACAGGACACTGATAGGGACGTGTACAATGTAAGATTACAGTAGTGTGACGTTACTAGTACAGGACACTGATAGGGACGTGTACAATGTAAGATTACAGTAGTGTGACATTACTAGTACTGGACACTGATAGGGACGTGTACAATGTAAGATTACAGTAGTGTGACATTACTAGTCCAGGACACTGATAGGGACGTGTACAATGTAAGATTACAGTAGTGTGACGTTACTAGTCCTGGACACTGATAGGGACATGTACAATGTAAGATTACAGTAGTGTGACGTTACTAGTACAGGACACTGATAGGGACGTGTACAATGTAAGATTACAGTAGTGTGACATTACTAGTACAGGACACGGATAGGGACGTGTACAATGTAAGATTACAGTAGTGTGACGTTACTAGTACAGGACACTGATAGGGACGTGTACAATGTAAGATTACAGAAGTGTGACGTTACTAGTCCAGGACACGGATAGGGACGTGTACAATGTAAGATTACAGCAGTGTGACGTTACTAGTCCAGGACACGGATAGGGACGTGTACAATGTAAGATTACAGCAGTGTGACGTTACTAGTACAGGACACGGATAGGGACGTGTACAATGTAAGATTACAGCAGTGTGACGTTACTAGTAAAGGACACTGATAGGGACGTGTACAATGTAAGATTACAGTAGTGTGACATTACTAGTACAGGACACGGATAGAGACGTGTACAATGTAAGATTACAGTAGTGTGACGTTACTAGTACAGGACACTGATAGGGACGTGTACAATGTAAGATTACAGTAGTGTGACATTACTAGTACAGGACACTGATAGGGACATGTACAATGTAAGATTACAGTAGTGTGACATTACTAGTCCAGGACACTGATAGGGACGTGTATAATGTAAGATTACAGTAGTGTGACATTACTAGTACAGGACACTGATAGGGACGTGTACAATGTAAGATTACAGTAGTGTGACGTTACTAGTCCTGGACACTGATAGGGACATGTACAATGTAAGATTACAGTAGTGTGACATTACTAGTACAGGACACTGATAGGGACGTGTACAATGTAAGATTACAGTAGTGTGACATTACTAGTCCTGGACACTGATAGGGACGTGTACAATGTAAGATTACAGAAGTGTGACATTACTAGTCCAGGACACTGATAGGGACGTGTACAATGTAAGATTACAGTAGTGTGACATTACTAGTACAGGACACTGATAGGGACGTGTACAATGTAAGATTACAGTAGTGTGACATTACTAGTCCAGGACACTGATAGGGACGTGTACAATGTAAGATTACAGTAGTGTGACGTTACTAGTACAGGACACTGATAGGGACGTGTACAATGTAAGATTACAGTAGTGTGACATTACTAGTACAGGACACTGATAGGGACGTGTACAATGTAAGATTACAGTAGTGTGACGTTACTAGTACAGGACACTGATAGGGACGTGTACAATGTAAGATTACAGTAGTGTGACATTACTAGTCCAGGACACTGATAGGGACGTGTACAATGTAAGATTACAGCAGTGTGACATTACTAGTCCTGGACACTGATAGGGACGTGTACAATGTAAGATTACAGCAGTGTGACGTTACTAGTACAGGACACTGATAGGGACGTGTACAATGTAAGATTACAGCAGTGTGACGTTACTAGTACAGGACACTGATAGGGACGTGTACAATGTAAGATTACAGTAGTGTGACGTTACTAGTACAGGACACTGATAGGGACGTGTACAATGTAAGATTACAGTAGTGTGACATTACTAGTCCAGGACACTGATAGGGACGTGTACAATGTAAGATTACAGTAGTGTGACATTACTAGTACAGGACACTGATAGGGACGTGTACAATGTAAGATTACAGTAGTGTGACGTTACTAGTCCAGGACACTGATAGGGACGTGTACAATGTAAGATTACAGTAGTGTGACATTACTAGTCCAGGACACTGATAGGGACGTGTACAATGTAAGATTACAGTAGTGTGACATTACTAGTCCAGGACACTGATAGGGACGTGTACAATGTAAGATTACAGTAGTGTGACATTACTAGTACTGGACACTGATAGGGACGTGTACAATGTAAGATTACAGCAGTGTGACATTACTAGTACAGGACACTGATAGGGATGTGTACAATGTAAGATTACAGTAGTGTGACATTACTAGTCCAGGACACTGATAGGGACGTGTACAATGTAAGATTACAGTAGTGTGACATTACTAGTACTGGACACTGATAGGGACGTGTACAATGTAAGATTACAGCAGTGTGACATTACTAGTACAGGACACTGATAGGGACGTGTACAATGTAAGATTACAGTAGTGTGACATTACTAGTACAGGACACTGATAGGGACATGTACAATGTAAGATTACAGCAGTGTGACGTTACTAGTACAGGACACTGATAGGGACGTGTACAATGTAAGATTACAGTAGTGTGACATTACTAGTACAGGACACTGATAGGGACGTGTACAATGTAAGATTACAGTAGTGTGACATTACTAGTCCAGGACACTGATAGGGACGTGTACAATGTAAGATTACAGTAGTGTGACATTACTAGTACAGGACACTGATAGGGACGTGTACAATGTAAGATTACAGTAGTGTGACATTACTAGTACAGGGACACTGATAGGGACGTGTACAATGTAAGATTACAGTAGTGTGACGTTACTAGTCCAGGACACTGATAGGGACGTGTACAATGTAAGATTACAGTAGTGTGACATTACTAGTCCAGGACACTGATAGGGACGTGTACAATGTAAGATTACAGTAGTGTGACATTACTAGTACAGGACACTGATAGGGACGTGTACAATGTAAGATTACAGTAGTGTGACATTACTAGTACAGGACACTGATAGGGACGTGTACAATGTAAGATTACAGTAGTGTGACATTACTAGTACAGGACACTGATAGGGACGTGTACAATGTAAGATTACAGTAGTGTGACATTACTAGTACAGGACACTGATAGGGACGTGTACAATGTAAGATTACAGTAGTGTGACATTACTAGTACAGGACACTGATAGGGACGTGTACAATGTAAGATTACAGTAGTGTGACATTACTAGTACAGGACACTGATAGGGACGTGTACAATGTAAGATTACAGCAGTGTGACATTACTAGTCCAGGACACTGATAGGGACGTGTACAATGTAAGATTACAGCAGTGTGACGTTACTAGTCCAGGACACTGATAGGGACGTGTACAATGTAAGATTACAGTAGTGTGACATTACTAGTACTGGACACTGATAGGGACGTGTACAATGTAAGATTACAGCAGTGTGATGTTACTAGTACAGGACACTGATAGGGACGTGTACAATGTAAGATTACAGTAGTGTGACATTACTAGTCCAGGACACTGATAGGGACATGTACAATGTAAGATTACAGCAGTGTGACGTTACTAGTCCAGGACACTGATAGGGACGTGTACAATGTAAGATTACAGTAGTGTGACATTACTAGTACAGGACACTGATAGGGACGTGTACAATGTAAGATTACAGTAGTGTGACGTTACTAGTCCTGGACACTGATAGGGACGTGTACAATGTAAGATTACAGCAGTGTGACGTTACTAGTACAGGACACTGATAGGGACGTGTACAATGTAAGATTACAGCAGTGTGACGTTACTAGTACAGGACACTGATAGGGACGTGTACAATGTAAGATTACAGTAGTGTGACGTTACTAGTACTGGACAGTGATAGGGACGTGTACAATGTAAGATTACAGTAGTGTGACATTACTAGTCCAGGACACTGATAGGGATGTGTACAATGTAAGATTACAGTAGTGTGACGTTACTAGTCCTGGACACTGATAGGGACGTGTACAATGTAAGATTACAGCAGTGTGACGTTACTAGTACAGGACACTGATAGGGACGTGTACAATGTAAGATTACAGCAGTGTGACGTTACTAGTACAGGACACTGATAGGGACGTGTACAATGTAAGATTACAGCAGTGTGACGTTACTAGTCCAGGACACTGATAGGGACATGTACAATGTAAGATTACAGCAGTGTGACGTTACTAGTCCAGGACACTGATAGGGACGTGTACAATGTAAGATTACAGTAGTGTGACGTTACTAGTCCTGGACACTGATAGGGACGTGTACAATGTAAGATTACAGCAGTGTGACGTTACTAGTACAGGACACTGATAGGGACGA
>JBBDGT010000206.1:5000-47791 GCA_037306005.1 Rhinophrynus dorsalis | reverse complement strand
TGTATGATATGACTGGGTGTGTTACGATAGGAATGTTGTAGTGGTACTAAGGAATGAAGAACTGGACGTTGTTATAATAAGAATGTTGTGTTAGTACATACAGTAATGGTGAACCTGGATGTAACAGTCAGAGGAAACTGGACGTTGGTTACAATAGGCAATCTGATGTGGTACATACAGTATGTGTATAACTGACTGGTTACGATGGGGAGGTAGTATTGGTGCATATGGTATAGAGTGACTGGACATTGGTTATTAGGGAAGTTGTATGGTGCATACAGAATGGGTCAACTGGGCGAGGGTATGATGGAAATGATTGCATTGTACATACAGTATTGAATAGCTGGGCGTGGTTATGATATGAATTTGTATTACTACATTATAGTATGGTGTCACCGGACTCTGGTTAATATAAGAATATGGTATGGTACCTACAGTATGGTGAAACTGTACATGGTTACCATAGGAAAGTTGTATTGGTACATACGGTATAGAGTAACTACATTGGTTACAATAGGAATGTGTAGTGGTACCTGGTATAATAGGAACTGGGCGTTTGTTACTAGACAAGTTGTATGGTACATGCAATATAATGTAACTGACATTGATATGAATAGGAATGCAGTAGTGGTCCTACGGTGTTAAAAAAAAAAAAAAAAAAAAAAAAAAAAAAAAAAACTGGACGCTGCTACGATAGGCATGTGGTAATGTTACGTGCAGTATGATGTAAGTGGACGTATTACAACAGGCATGTTGTAGTTGCATACTCGGTATGGTGTAACTAGACACTGATACAATGGGAATGTGCCTTGGTACGTGCACTATGTGAACCTGGACACTGTACAATGGATGATGACATAGGTTACAATAGTAATGCTGTATCGGCACCTACAGTTGGTTGCTGGACGTGTATGAATTGCAATATGTGTTGGCACAACAGTATGGGGTAACTGAATGTTGGTACAAAGGGAATGATGGAATGTACATACAGTATGGCGTAACTGGATATATGGTACAAGGCATGTAGAGTGGTACCTGTATAATGGGAAAGTTGTATAGGTGCCTTCAGTATGTGTAACTGGACGCTGTTTACACTGGCGGACACTAAACGATGTAAGTATGAATGTCAGAACGTGGAATCAGCACACTGAATGATGAACTATGTGTTATGTGCCTAAATGTGCTTCATATGAAAAGAAAAAAAAAAAACAACAAAAAAACAGATGCGGCACTTTAAATTTCGGTGTACTTTTAAAAATCAATTCATCTTTTTGGGGTTTTGTTTTGACAGAAATGGAATCTTCAGATGAGGAATTCACCGGGAAAACAGAAAAAAGTGAGGACTCGTTTGAGGGCGATGATGGTAACCATATTTTAGAAAAGGAAAATGATGAGCATATTATTAAAAATGATGCTGTCCATGAATATGAAATGGAGGATTCCAAACTGGAAGTTAATCATGTGCAGACCTTTTCTCAAGAAAATGTATCTAAGGACATTGAAAAAGGACAAGCTATTAAAAATGAAATGGGTAAGTGAATTAATCTCTATTTATATATTCTTTTCTTGGTGCAGGGACCCTTTTGCTTCAGTAAATACATGTCATTTACTGTAATTTACAATTTCATGGCACAGTTGCAGCTCTGGCTAATTTGCAGTACATTTATGTCCAAGGCCAAACTTATCACTTATTATGCTATTAGACCTGCTCCCAGTGTGTGGGATCTCCCTAGATTCATTTATATGACAGTGTGTAGTAATATTGATCCACCATAAAATCGGATTAACATTAAGTGCCAGACTACATCGCCAAACAAAGGTTAACTTCTCTAAAATTGTGTGTATTTCTAACAGTACGTTATAGAGGACCGAACTTGGGCACCAATAACTTAGATGGTTATGCCCATTTCTGGAGAAATAGGCTAAATTAGTAAAATGGCATGGTGTAATATTTATATTTCAGACCCAATGTAAAAAAAAAAAAAAAAAAAATAAAAAATATAAATATATAATATATATAAACTCTTTCAGTACCAGGACATTAAGCTGTATGGGCTAGACAAAATGTCCCTATTTTGTCAAGCCAGCATGGCTTACTGGTCAGGACCCTTATGTCCCCTTGGTACTTGAGCAGTACTGGAGAAGGTGATCATACTGCTTTCTTATTGATTTGCTTCTAGGGTTGCACCGATACTGGTATCTGTGCCGATACCAGCATTTGTGCGAGTAATTGTACTCTCACAAATGCGGCCGATGCCAGCACAGATACCCTGTGTCAGGGTCGGTGTTGCAGTGAGGGAGCCCGGGGAGCTGCTCGCAATGCTCCCCGGTTGCCTCTCTCCCTCCTGTAGCATCGGAGCGTTGCCGCGGGTTACCATGGTAACGCTCTGACGCTGACTTCTGCTGGGGCTCGCGAGAGAACAGCGAGCACCCGGCAGAGGAGGGAAAGGGAGGAAAGATGGGACATTGAGCGGGTGGTGAAAGAGGCAGAGAGGGGGGCCAAGAGGGAGAAAGAGGTAAAAAAAAAAAAAAAAAAAAAAAAAAGCAAAAGGAGGAAATATCAGGAGACAAAAGGAGGGGGAACAAGAAGAGGCAAAAAGGAGGGGGGGATCAGAAGGGAGAGAGAGCCAAAAGAGTGGGATCAAGAGTCAAGGAGGGGGACAAAGGGGGATCAAAAGGGAGAGAAAAAGCCAAGGCAAAAGGAGGGAGCTCAAGAGGGGGAGAATAAAGTAAAAGGTGGGAATCAAGAGGGGGAGAAAGAGGCAAAAGGGGACAGTCAAGAGGTGGTGTGTGTGCGTGTATATATTTCAAGTACTCACCAATATTATTTTTTTTTTTTTTTTTTTTTTTTGCGGTCATTTGCCAGTTTCCCAAGTACCTAAAGCGCATATATATATATATATATATATATATATATATATAATATATATATATATATATATATATATATATATATATATATAAATATATCTATATATAAATATATCTATATATATATAAATATACTATGCGCTTGGAAAACTGGCAAAAAAAAAGTATCGGTAAGTGGTATCGGTGAGTACTTGAAAAATGTATCTGTACTCGTACTCGGTCTTTAAAAAAAAAAAAAAAAAAAAAAAAAAAAAAATATTGGTATCGGTGCATCTCTAATTGCTTCCATGATTGTGGTCAGTACTGGGGGTGGGGGGTTAGGGGAGGGGTTTTTGATGGCCCTTCAATGAGGTCTGAAGTTAAAAACAAAAGAAAAATACAGCTATGTGCTTGCAGGGATGTCCAATACGTTGCTTTCCAATGTGTTTGACACCTTATGGCAGGCACATTCTTTCCCCCAGCCTGTGTCCACTGCCCACTGGTAGTCAACGATTTCCAAATGCTGTCTAACCCACAGCCTGGTTTCAGTGCTGACTGGTAGTCACAAATCCACCATATACACTAACACCCAGTCTGGTGCCACTGGTACTTTTTCACAGATACCCCCCACATACACTGTCTGAGCCCTCCAGCCTGGTGACCCTGGCGTCTGGTAGTCTGATTCCCAACATACACTTTTTGACACAGGAAGACAGAAGGACTTTTCATGGTGTTAAAAGATTTTAATATTTTGAAGTGTTAAAAAAACAAAAAACAAAACAAAACAAAAAAAAAATTTAGTTTTCTCTGTCGTCCAATATAAGTTACAGGTAACCCTGGGAAAAGGCGACCACCCCTTTAAGGAGGCAGGAACAATTCTTGTAAAGAATGCAGGGTGGAGCCCTCCTTCCCTCCTTAGCTGGTCACCAGCCAATCCCCAACCATTTACATTTGTTCCTTGAACCGTAAAGGCAAGAGAACAGTTCTGCTTAGTTTTTAGTTTAATTTGTTTTCACTGTCGTCCAATACAGGTTACTGGTACACTGGGAGGCGATCCGCCCCTTTAAGTAGGCAGGAACATTCATCTAAATGTATGCAGGGGGCGGGGCCTCCCCTCCCTCTTAGGCTGCATCTCAGTCAGAACAAGCCAGAATGATTTGTTCCTCGGTGTGTTCACACCAGGCAGAGAACAGCTCTCCAAGTTCTAGTTTCTTTATTTTTACAAATATGGAATACCACCATTAGGCGGGTTACCAAGGCTGTCAAATGCCCTATTCAAAGTGGATAGCACAGCTTCCACGGTACTTCTGGTGGATCTTTTGCCCTGAAGAGGGAATAACTTGATTTCAAGTATTTCCCTGGGGAGTTTTCTGATCTTGGTAACCTGAAGACAGAAGTCCTGCAGGAAAGGTGAGCCACCCTTTGAGTGCCGAAGGTCCACTTGTCCCTCAGTGTCCCTTCATTGGGATTGTGTTTGGGAGTTCTCATTGTGTACTCCAGCACTCATTGGGTGTTTTTATATATTTTGCCAATGCAATGTATATGTGTATGTCTGAGTTTTGGAGCAGTTTATGTGGGATTTAACACTCTCTCTGCTGGGTTTGTCTATTTTATGGGCATTTGCATTGTTTACCTTGGTTGGGTAATGTTTGCTGTTATAGTATATATGTTTGCTATGTGTTATGGAACTTTTACTGTTAAAATTTATTAGAAATAATGTTCCGCGCCTTTAAGCCCGCTTTTCCCGCATAGACGCCATTGCTCCTTTACTCTCTATGGACTTGCACTCTGTGGGACATATCTCTGGAACCGCTTCACATAGCGACTTCAGAGAGGGCTCATTTTATTTGTCTTCCCTTGCTCTATCATCCGGTTGTATGTTTGAGTGTGTTGGGGGACTGGGGGGACTTCGGTCACCGTTTTGGGGTACTTTGTGAGGAAAACTACGCTTCCCATGAGTTCTTGGTTCGCGCTCTTTTTCTGACTGGCTCCCGTCGCGGCAGCCATTTTGTGAGTTCTCATCGAGTATACTAAGCAGGGATCGGACCTTCTCCCTCTCCTCTGCTGATTTAACCCTTCGCTTGCCAGATAAGTTTAGTTTTAAACGTTTCTGGGGTGAATATTTAATCTTTCACACTTTAATCGGGTGATTCCTATCAGTGGGGTATATCTGACGCTGTGAGCATATCTACTCCACTTGAGCCTGGGACTAGACTTAAGACGAAGGAGGCTGGGGTATCTGTCTCCCCCATTGCGTTTTGCTCCTCCTGTCATGCAGGGCTACCTAGAGAATTTTCTGGTCATTTATGTCCAACTTGTGTGGAAGGTCATGGCAGCAACCCAGGGCCTTCCAGTCACATTATTGAGCCAACATGGGTGAAAGAGTTCAAGGCTGCAACTAGGGATCTCAGATCCACTCTTCAGCTCTTTCCCTCTCAGGTTCAGGGGGCTCTTCAAGTATGGCAGACCCCCTCCACTGTCAGGACCTCCCTGCCAAAGCCACAGGGGGCTCCTGATGTTTTTGATTCTTCTGAAGAAGAATTGTTGCAGGATTCTGATGTTGAGGATGGTACAGTTATTGAGTCTACCAGATCCATTGGAGACCCTTACGAATGTGACCCTGAACTCTCTGCTGAGGGTTTAATCAGGGCTGTGCTGACCACCCTCAATCTTCCCTTGCGTCAGGAATCTACTCTTGACCCAACGGACGTGTTTCAGAAACAGTCTAAGGCTGTTACATGTTTTCCTACTAATCCTACTCTTGAACGCTTAGTCTCTGATGCGTGGAAAAATCCTGATGAGTCCTCTTCAGTCTCAAAAAAGTTTTCCAAACTTTATCCTTTTCCTGAGACTGAACTGGCTAAATGGGTTCATCCTCCTAAGGTGGATGCTCCTGTTTCTAGGTTGTCTAAATCTACTGCCTTGGCTGTATCTGATGCTTCTGCCTTACAGGATTGGATGGACAAAAAATTAGAAACTTGTCTTAAGTCTGTTTTTGCCTCTATTGGTACTGCCATGCGTCCAGCCTTTGCTGTGGCGTGGGTTAACCGGGCCATTGCGGTCTGGCCTGAACAGCTTACTGTGGCGGTTCGCCAAGATGCGCCAGTGTCAGAGCAGTTGCAACTCCTTGCCAACATTTCTGAAGCTCAGAATTATGTTTCTGACGCTGCTTTTGACGCAGTTCGCATGATGGCGAGGGCCTCCACTTCTTCAGTGGTGGCTAGACGTGCTCTTTGGCTGAAAATTTGGTCTGCTGACACCGCTTCCAAGAAAGTGTTACTTTCTTTGCCCTTTCAAGGGACTTCCCTGTTTGGTTCCGAATTAAAGGAGCTGATAAGCGAGGCTACTGGAGGTAAAAGTACTCTTCTACCCTCAGTCTTTAAAAAGAAGTTTCCAGCCAAACGCAAATGGTCCTTTCGTTCCTTCCAAACTGAGACACGCTCTGCGTCCCAGGTGGTTCTGCCTGCTTCGCGCTCCTCCTCCAAGCCCAAACAGTCCTGGAAGCCCAAAGTTGCCCCCAAGGCCAAGACCTCCAAGACTGCTTCGGCATGACTCGCCGAACCCGGGTCCGCATCCGGCTGTAGGTGGGTGCCTTCACATCTTTCGCCGGATTTGGGAGGAGTCAGTGGCGGACCCTTGGGTTCTTCAGGTGGTGTCAGAGGGATACAGGATCCCTTTCTCTTCTCTCCCTCCTTTTCGGTTCCATTTTACTCGTCCTTCTCAGGAACCTACAAAAAGGCGTGTGTTCGACGCTATTCAGGATCTTTTGGACAAAAGTCCTGGAACCAGTTTCCACAGAGGACACAGGTTCAGGATTCTATTCCAACCTGTTTGTGGTGGCCAAAAAGGACGGTGGCGCTCGTCCTATTTTGGACCTCAAAGATCTCAATTCCTTTGTTGTGAGTACCCACTATCGTCAGGAATCCCTGTGCTCTGTGATAGCTGCTATGTCTCCGGGGGAGTTCCTTGCCTCCCTGGATCTTCAGGATGCTTATCTGCACATCCCTAGCCATCTAGAGAGGCAGGCGGTATCTCAGGTTTGCCTGCCACAAAGGTCACTTTCAATTTTCAGCTCTTCCCTTTGGACTGACTACAGCCCCGCAGGTTTTTCAGAGAGTCCTGGGTGCTTTGATAGCGGTGATCCGTCGAGATGGCATCAGGGTGACTCCCTACTTGGACAATTTACTCTTGAAGGCTTCATCTGCGGAGATCCTTCACCAGCAAGTTCAGTCTTGCATTCAGACACTCACTCGACATGGGTGGATTGTGAATCTGGACAAGTCAGACTTGGTCCCATCTCAGCAGATACTCTTCCTGGGTCTCCTGTTCGACACTCAGAGGTGCATGGTGTTTCTCCCAGAAGAGGTGGCTCATCAGGTTGCTCTCCGAGTATCAAAGATTTTGGCTCTCGAGCGGATTCCAGTACCGAAGTTGACATCTCTGGTGGGGAAGTTCATTTCCACAATAGAGGCGGTGCCATTTGCCATGGCACACACCAGGGAACTTCAGAGGTTTGTGATCCAGACGTGCAGGAATCATCCAGACCATCTGCACCTGTCAGTCTCTCTGCCTCCTCATGTCGAGTTGAGCTTGGAGTGGTGGTTGGACCTGTCTCATCTCCTGAAAGGGAGATCTTTCCAGATTCCCTATTGGACCACAGTCACGACGGATCCACTGCCTCCTGGGATGGGGGGCAGTGTTGGGTCGCTTCAGTGCTCAGGGGAAGTGGGGATTGGAGGAATCTCTCCTCTCCATCAATGTTCTGGAACTACATGCCATCTTCCTTGCCCTGAGACATTGGGAATCTCAACTGGAGGGTTGTCCAGTCAGAGTGGAGTCCGACAACGCCACCGCAGTGGCCTACATCAACAGACAAGGCGGAACAAGAAGTCTTGCCGCATGGTTAGAAGTCAAGGCCATTTGATCTTGGGCAGAGGCACATGTTCCCGTCATTTCAGCGGTTCACATTCCAGGCGTAGATAACGTCATGGCAGACTTCCTCAGTCGACAATGGAGAGTGGGCTCTTCATCCAGAGGTGTTTCACCTTCTGACCCAGATGGTGGGGGGTTCCTGTAGTGGATCTGATGGCAACCAGGCGCAACAGGAAGGTGTCCGTGTTCTGCTCTCGGTGGAGGGATCCACTGGCCCTGGCAGTGGACGCCTTGTCCATCCTTGGGACTTCTCCCTAGCCTACATCTTCCCTCCTCTTCCTCTGTTGATCAGAGTCATCCAGAAGCTGAAGGTGGAGCGTTGTCCTGTCATCCTAATCACTCCGAACTGGCCTCGTCAGTCCTGGTATCTGATGGAAATGTCTGTAGCGGAACACTTTCCGCTTCCAGCTCGTCCAGATCTGCTGCTACAAGGTTACCTGTGGAAGGAGGATGTTCATCGTCTTCATTTGATGGCCTGGAGGTTGAATCCTCAATTCTGAAGAAAAAGGGTTTTTCCTCTTCTGTGGTGTCTACGATGCTTAAAGCTCGTAATCCTGTGTCTTCCAAGATTTATCATCGAGTCTGGTCAACCTTTGTCGCATGGTGTGCTGATAGGGATCTGTCGCTTGATTTCCATCTTCATACTGTCCTGGCCTTTTTACAGGACGGGGTTGAGAAAGGGCTCAGCCTGAGTTCTCTCAAGGTTCAGACGTCTGCTCTGTCTGTCTTTTTCCAGGAGCGCATTGCCATCCTTCCTGATGTCAAAGTTTTCTTCCAAGGTGTGGCTCATGTTCGGCCCGCTTTCAAGAGTCCAACTCCTCAGTGGGACCTCAATCTAGTTCTGGGGGTTCTCCAACGACCCCCATTTGAGTCCTCAGCTTCCATTCCTTTACGCCTTTTAACCTGGAAGATGGCCTTCCTCTTGGCTATCGTATCAGTTCGCCGGGTGGCAGAGTTACAAGCCTTGTCTTGTAAACCTCCTTACCTGGTGTTCCACAAGGATAAGGCTGTGCTTCGCACTTCCAAGGAATTTTTACCTAAGGTTGTCTCTGAATTCCACATCAATCAGGAGATTGTGTGCCCTCTTTCTGCCCTAACCCTTCCTCTGACAAGGAGAGTGATCTTCATTTGTTGGATGTTGTGCGTTGTCTCAAAATTTTTTTGTTCATCGCACTGAGTCTATCAGGAAGTCTGACGCTCTGTTTGTCATTCCTGAGGGACCTAGGGCAGGGAGACCGGCATCCAAGGTGACCATTGCATCTTGGATCAAATCTACTATTCGTAAGGCTTACGAATTGCGGAATAAACGTGCCCTTTCGGGTCACTGCTCATTCCACCAGATCAACTGGGGCCTCTTGGGCCTATAAAAATCAAGCGTCTGCTGAACAGCTGTGCCGGGCGGCCACTTGGTCCTCTGTGCACACGTTCTCAAAGCACTACCTTGTGGATGTGCTGGCCTCGGCTGATGCTAGCTTTGGAAGGAAGGTCCTGGAGGCAATTTTGCCTGTCTAGGTTCTTTTTCTTCTGAGATTTAGTGCTTCCTTACTGTTGAGCCCTGTTGGCTGTGGTTCAGTGTGCTATGTTTTGTTCTTGGGGTCTGTTGTTACCCCTAGTTGGTGTCCGTTGACGCTTCTGTTTGTTGGGATCTCTGACCGGTTGGTTCATAGAGGTTCTGGTGACTCTGGGGGCCTTGCGCCTGGTCCTTGCCTTCTTCCTGCCTCTGGGAAACTCAATGTTTGGACATCCCAGTGTACCAGTAACCTGTATTGGACGACAGTGAAAATAGGATTTTAGTCTTACCTGTTAAATCCTTTTCACTTAGTCCATACAGGTTACTGGTCTCCCACCCTGTCAAGAGAGCATGCTTGGCTCTCCTGTGGCATGCTGTGTGAGCCCTTTGGGGCATGCTCACAGGGGTCGTCTTCTTCTTCTCTCCTATCTCTGGTCAGTGTTAGTGTCTCAAATCATTCTGGCTTGTTCTGACTAAGGTGCAGCCTAAGAGGGAGGGGAGGCCCCGCCCCCTGCATACATTTAGATGAATGTTCCTGCCTACTTAAAGGGGCGGATCGCCTCCCAGTGTACCAGTAACCTGTATGGACTAAGTGAAAAGGATTTAACAGGTAAGACTAAAATCCTATTTTCTGTTATATATGGGGTGTAGAAATCTACCATTAGGCGGATTGCCATTACTGACTTCCCAATGGTGGATTGCTCTGTTGTGGACCTTCCAGACCTGGGGGAAAATCTTGTGTGCTATGTTCTTCCCTAGGAGAAGCCCACTGAGGCTTCTTCTTCATTAATGGTAGTCTGAAGACAGAAGACCTGCAAAACAGGAGAGCAACCCTTTGAGTGCTGAGATCCACTTGTCCCACTGCTTCCCCTCCGCACAGGGGTCTCCTTTAAGAGTTCCTACCCATATACTCATGCACTCACTGGGTTTATATGTTTGTCCTCTGGGGTTTGTGGAGCATTTTGGCTTCTCTGTTAATTTAACCCCTTGTTTGCCATGTTGGGCTCTTTGAAGGGTGTTTTCACACTTTTCCCTTGGGGCTTAGTGTTTTCTATTGTTCTTGTGCTTACTATATGTTTTTAAGCGTTGCACATACTTTGTTAAATTTTCCTTTATTTAAGATCTGCTCCTTTAAGGCATGCTTTACAGCATGGCCCCAATGCTCCATTCACCTCTATGGAAGTTTTCTTTATTGGGACATATCTCTGCAACTGCTCCACATACAGAGTTCAGAGATGGCTCATTCTCCTTGTCTACCCTTGTACTTCAACTCGGTTCATGTTCTGAGTGTCTTGGGGGTCTCAGGGGGCTTTGGACACTGTTTTTGGGTACTTTGAGGGGAAACTACATTTCCCATGAACACCCGTTTCGCTGGCCATTTTCTGATTGGCTCCCACTTTGGAGCCATTTTCTTTCCTTCTCCTCACGAGTATCCTATGCAGGGTTTGGATCCTTCCTCTCTCTCCTCAGCAGTTTAACCCTTTGCTTGCCAGTTAAGTGTATTTTAACTCTTTGTGTGGTGAAATTTTAATGTGGAACCCTTTATATCCTGTTAGAATGTCAGACCCGTTGAGACTTGGGGCTAGACCTAAGACTTAAGGTTACTGGGGTGTCTGTGATGACCCCCATTGCTCATTACTCCTCATGTCAATCAGGGCTTCCTAGAGAATATTCAGGTCATTTATGCCCTTCATGTGCTGTGGCCCCTGCTTCTCCGCCAAGGCCTACCAGCCATGTTCCAGAGCCACCTTGGGTGCAAGAGTTGAAAACTACTGTCACAGTTTCCTATGTGCCTACAGGGGGTCCTCCAGGCTTGGAAGCTCCCTGCATTATTCTGATCTTTGGCACCTAAACCTCAGTGTGTACCTGATGTGTTGAATTCCTCTGAGGAGGAATTGTTGGTGGATTCAGATGAGTTTTGCTCCTGAATTTTTGTGGACCCTTTTTTGAGGATGATCCTGAGGCCTCTGCTGAGGGTCTTATCAAGGCAGTCCTCAATACTTCCCCCTGTTTCTGAGGTCCCTAAGACTACGTCTTATGTCTTCTAAAGGCCCGAGAAGCAGCGCGCTGTCTTTCTACTGAATCCCACTCTTGACCAAGTTCTACATGAGTGGAAAACCCCTGACAGGTGTTTGTCCTTGCCTAAGAAGTTTGCTAAGCTATACACCTTCTCTGAGGTGCCCCCCCCCCCCCCCAAGGTGGATACCCCTTTCCAAATCCACAGCTTTGCCTGTGATGGATGCTTCTGCTCTCAATGATTTGACTGACCGGAAGCTTGAGGCTTTTCTAAAGTCTACATTTGCATCTATAGGTGCATCTCTGCGACCCACCTTTACTTTCGCTTGTATAAATATGGACAGCCAAAGAGCACGTCTGACTACCACCGACACGGTGGATGCTCTGGCTACCATGCGCACAGCATCACAGGGCAGCAAAAACATAATGCTAAGCCTCAGAGATGTTTGTGAGAAGCTGCAACGTCAGCAGTAGGAGCTTCCTGATGGACAGCTGAAGTGAGTTGTTCAGTCCAAACAACCATGGCTCTATTCACCCATGGCGAAGGGCAGAACCAGCAATTGCAAAAATGGCCTTGAGAGAGGTCTCAAGCTTCTTGTTGTCAGTCGAGATTTTCAGAGCAGATGCATCAGCCACAGACAAGGCAGTGGACTTAGCCTGGAAACGGGCATCCATCTTTGATGGATTAACCCACTGAGCTAGGGCAACTTCAGAGAATGGGTAAAGCTTGGCAAACTTCCTAGAGACAGATGGTTTTCTGTCTGGAAACTTCCACTCCTCAGACACCAAGTGGTCTAGGGTGGGATTAGGTGGAAAACAAGCATGGGTCCTAACAAGCTTCTGGAAATACATCAGAGGGGTCAGATGAAACCTCCTGTACCAAGGAGATGTTCAGGGTGTCCAACACAGCCCTGATCAGGCACTCGGCTGAGGGAACAGGATCAGCCTCAAAGGGGTCCCCAAAAAACTGAGAGGAAGGGACAGCAGAACAGTCCTCATCATCAGAATCCACCAATAATTCCTCCTCAGAGGAATCGGACACATAAGGTACCCCCAGCATTTTAGGCAGGGAAGATCTGATAATAGTGGGGGCCTGCTACGAGTGGAAGACCCCCTGCAAAGTGGAGGGAAGGAGTTGTAAAGTGGACCGAATGTCCCTGTAGTAGCCTTAAACGCTTGCATCCAGACTGGCTCTCGTGCATGGCTGGAGGTCCCTGCAGGGGACTCAGGGGCAGCAGCGCATGCTGGGCAAACATGCCCTAAGTATCCTGTAGGTAACCCTGAGTGACATGAGGAGCAATGAGCAATGGGGGACACAGACGCCCCAAGTGTCCTTAGTTTTGGGTCTAGCCCCAAGGTCTAATGGAATAGACATACTTGGTGTCAAACGTTCAAAGTATCAGAAACGCCCAAAATACAGTGTGTATGATAATAAAAATCACCCCAGAAACACTAAAATAGACTTATCTGGCAGGCGAAGGGTTAAACTGCTGAGGAGAGGAGTCAAAGCCCTGCGTAGGATACTTGATAAGTGAAAGCACAAAAATGGCTGCCAATCTGAAACGAGCTCGTGAAGCAAGCGCTCATGGGAATTGTAGTTTTGCCAAGAATACCCCAATAGTGCCCGAAGTCCCCTGAGCCTCCAACATGCCCACAACGTTGTCCAGATAACAGGGCAAGGTCAGACCAACAAAATGAGCCATCTCTGACCTCGCTACGTGTAGCAGTTGTAGAGATATATCCTATAGGAGTGAATGGAGCAATGGCGTCTATGCGGTAAATTTTACAAAGTGAAAACCAAATGTAAAAACCACTCAAAAGCCCAGTAGGACAAGTCAGTAGATCCAGTAAACACTGAACCCAGTAGGGAAATTGCCCACAACACCCCAAAAGATGCCAAACCAGCAGCAGAAGGGTTAAGTTACCACAGAAATGTGCTCCAAACACCCCACAGAGATACAGATAAACCTAATGAGTGCATGAGTATGTAATAGGAACTCCAAATGAGACCTCTGTGTGGAGGGGTAGCATGGGACATGTGGACCTTAGCACTCAAAGGTTGCTCACCTTTTTTAGCTGGTCTTCAGATTACCATATATCAAGAAGAAGCCTGTGGGTAACTCCTGGGGAAAGAACTTGCAGCCAAGATTTCCCCCCAGGGCTTAGGTCCACAAAAACACCTAGTAAACTGAGCTTATCCACATTTGGGTGATGGAAGTTGTCAGTTATGGTAATCCGCCTAATGGTAGTATCCCATATCTAACAGAAAAATAATTAAGAAGCTAAAACTATAGCAGAACTGTTCTCTTGCCATGTGTCTTGACCAAGGAACAAATCTTACTGGATGGGGATTGGCTAGCAGAAAGCTAAGGAGAGGAGGCAGGCTCCACCCAGCAGTCGCTTCTCAGAATTGTTCCTGCCAACTTTAAGGAGCTGATTGCCTACCCAAAGTTACCAGTAACCTGTATTGGATGACAGAGAGAGGAGGTTTAGACCAGCAGAGGAAGGGTTTTATACAGTGAGGTCTGTTAAATTGTGGAATTTCTTGCCCAATGAGATGGTTATGGCAGATACAATGGATACATTTAAGAGAAGATTAGATACATTTCTTTCAAAAGGGAACATACAGGGTTATACTGTATGTTAGCATGTCAGTCAGGAAGGTGTGATAAAGACCTAACTTATTTGGTAGCAGGAAAGATATATAATTGTCAGTCATTGGGTTATGAGGCAAAGGTTGAACTTGATGGACTTGTGTCTTTATTAAACCGAATTTACTGTTACGTTGTTACTATTTTATCTTGTTGAAGCTGCATATGGTCGAGGTTCTGCATATGTTGCAGAGAGGATTCATGACCTTCCTCAAGATTATGGATTCTTTGGCCCATTTTGCTTAAATCTTTCCGGAAAGCCGCAATGTCAAATCCAGTTTTATTTCTTGTACAAAGGACTGCATGTCTTGCTCATCAGGTGCATAATGTCCTATTTGGTTAGAAATGTCGTTGGGGCAGATTGACCGGGAGTAGAATCTACACATGGAGTCACCATTGTGTGTGCACATGCAGGAAATACACTCCTTGATAACTGTAGTGTTACACCATTCTGAGATGTGGCGACACAAGCCAGCGGAGGAATGGGTGGGAGAGCCAAGTCTTCACAAGCGAACATGGGAGATGCTGTGGCTTTGTTGTCCGCTGGAGGGCCTCTCCGGGTTGGGAGGTAATCTGTTAAGTGCTTTACAACGTGTCTCTTTGATTTCCCAGTGCAGGACTTGAAGTTGCACTAATGGGTGTCCAGTGGCGGGGAAAATAGAAGTTATTTGCTGCTAAATATAGCTTAGTTTGGCTGGGTTATGCGGAGCAAGTGGATTACGCGTCCATCTTGGTCTGCAGTTAGCTTCGCCCCGGTAAGTAAATTTCATCTTCTCTTTTCTACCCACTGTGGAATCATGTGGAACACAGCAACCACAGGAGTTATGGGTTAATATGCTACTGCTAGAAGGTAGGGCACTTGAACACAAAAGCTCACTGGAGGAGGAGGAGGCTCCCTCCCAGCTCTGCTTATCACACACCCTCAGCTGTAGCACTAATTGTAATGTTCTGCCTTCAGGAGGTGCAAGAGACCTCTGTTACTCCTCCAATATTTTTTCTTTTTTGTTTTCCATTTATTTTATTTCCAAATGGGGTAGTCATCTCCTCATATTAGTGGCTCCTACCAAGTAACATTTCTTCCTGCATACAGAGCTGAACAGGACACAGAAGTACAATGTCTGCCAGGTGCCACTCTCTCCAGTACCACTTTAAAGGCGCCATGGGTCAAGGAAGTATGTGCGTTTGTTTCTTCTCCCTGCTCCATGGCAGAATGTAATGGGTTAATTTCTGCCATCCAAATGGTAGGACCAATAAGTATACAAATAGGTCTACATTCTTTGGCTGTTTCAGTTATTATTGGTCCTACACAGCTGGTGGACAGATGTGATCCTCTGTGCTTACCTTGTATTTTCTGGATAAATATTGGACTTTCTGCTCACTTTCGAGGAGGGGACTGGCTGCATTCATGCTGTCTGTCCATGAACACAGATTGTTGGAGATGTCCTTAAGTGCTTTAGGGAAGGGTACGTGTAACAGCTCTTCTTGTTGCCTTCTGGTCTCCTGCTTGGTTTCTCACTTGCTTGCTGCTTCTCTACCACAGGCTTACCGCCAGATGTTGGAGCTTCTTTTAAAGGGAAAGTAATACTTTCTTCTGTGTCCCTCCCCTGCATTAGAATTGGGTTGTTGTCTCTGCCCTCCAGCTGGGTAGGACTTTCGCAAAACTTTAAAGCATCCTTCCTTCTCCTTTTTTTTTTTTTTTTTTTTTGTCCTACCCAGCTGGATGGACGTGTTTTATCTCCTACTGGAGTTGTTTTTATTATCTTGTTACATGCAGTGGGGTGCGGAGTTGAGTGCTTCCTGCATGTTACCCTTCTGGCCCTCTATCAGACGGCAAGCAGGGTTTTGTTTGTGAAACATCGTGAATCTGGAGAGGAGCTCCCTGTAACGGATCCTACCCATTACTTGAACCCTTGTCTGGCCCTAGAACTATTTATCCAAAGACTGTGGACATTTTGCCCTGTTGTGCACTAAAAAAGACTTTTAATAGACTTTATGTGAATGGGGCTAATGTACAAAACTGCCCTGCGTTAGACTGCTGGCTTGCTTCCAAGGGAAGGGGCAGTGAGGGGTTAATTCTTTGAATGTGTATTGCAGTCTCTTAAGCCATTGTATTGTAAGATGTATTGAGACCCCCTGCTGTGTGTTAATCCATTCACGCCCCTCAGTCTGTGAGTCGCCTATTGTATAACCTGAAACTCTGTTGTCAGTCCTTTGTATTATATGTTGTGAGTTGATTACCTCTGTGAATGCTCCCATTGTGTCAGCCCTTACCATTTGCTGCTGGATTGTATTATCTCTGCCCCTCACCCTATTATATCTGGCCAATGTATTCCAATGTAGTTGATCTATATAAATGTGTGGTTTTGTACAATAAAGTCAGTCTTATTCTGAGTGAACAAGTAGTCCTGGAGTCTTGTATTGCTTATGGTCTAAAGTGTCCACTCTGATACCCATCTGCACCAAGTATCCTGAATAGTCAACCGCCTGCTGCCAGTTTCCTGCAACCTAACTTCGTGGACTGTCAATCGGCGATGTGGACTCTTCCATCCTCTCATCCTTGTGTTCCTGAGACACCTTTCAGTGATCCTTTGAATGGGAGTAGAGGTCCCACTACTACTACTTCAATGCTTCCCTGCTTCCAGCGATCCTGTGACTGTTTCCAGTGACCGTCCATACTTCAACCGGTGCATCTGACGGCGCTTATCTTGCATCAAGAAGGAGAGACCCGGGAACGACGGCGGAAGGCAACCCGGTCCCTTCTCAGCTTCCGTTACACTCCCCTACCTGTATTTGCCTTTGGCCTCCTTGTCCTCAGCAGTATGACGAGCAGGTTCTCCTTCGATTGGGTGAGCACTGGGCACCGCTAGATGCTCTGATCATCCTTGTCTGATAACAGGAAGTTGCAGTTCATCTTTAAAACCTTTGCATTCCACGGGTGGAGCACACGCCACCGGTAGCATCATAGGCTCTGCTAGTAGACCGGGCACCGTAGGAGGTTGACCCTAATTCACCTACAGGTATTTAAGCTTGGGGTTCTTCTCAGTTTTGGGGCCATCTATGGTACACTGCTATACAATGAAGTATACAGGAATTATAACACGTATATATTTTGCTTGGCCATGTCTAATCCTAAAAGTAAGGATAATGAGAAGGAGAAGCTGGTCTCTGAGACCCCTGCTAAGGAGGATAAGAGCTCCTCTAAAGTGAAAAGCTGCTTCTCTTGTGAGGCTAAACTGGGACCCAGTGATACTGGGGAAAATCTGGCAAGAATGCATCAGGAATAGATATGACATCCTAGTTTTCTGACTTTCTCAGTTGGATGAAGGTATCCATGCAGGATACCTTCAATTCTATGCAGGAAGGAGAATCTGCTAGAAAATGTCCACGTATGGATCCGGGAGAGGGTACGTCCTCCCTCCAGGAAGAAGATAACATAGATCAGAAACTTTTTGACCCTGAATCTGAGTTATCCTCAGAGGAAGAAGGGGAAATCCTAGATGACCCAGGTTCATTTGCTTTGGACAAAGTGGATGGACTGGTTTGTCTGGTTAGAAAATACTTAGGTCTATCTGAAGTTCAACAAGAATTAGAAGTGATGGACGCTGCCTTCCTGGATAAAAAGGACGTCCCTGCCTTTCCCATACATCAATCTATCTTTGAATTGATCGATTCAGAGTGGAAGATTTGGAGATAAAAGATCTAACGTATGTAGGCGTTTTGCTGAAATGTATCCTTTCAAAGATGATGAAGTTAATTCTTGGGTATCCCCTCCCACAATTGATGCCTCAATTGCACAACTGGCCAGATGTACTACTCTTCCTTTGGAAAACAGGACTTTGCTTCGAGATCCAATGGAGAGAAAATTAGATGGTATTCTCAAATGTCAGTTTTCGGTACTGGGACAGAACCTCAAGGCTTCCACAGCTATTGCCTGTGTGACTAGAACCATGCGCGTATGGCTGACCAGCCTGGAGGAGAAAATCGAATCTAACGTTTCCAGGTCAAAACTTTTAAAGGAGGTGGTGGTCATGAGGGAAGCTACTAACTTCTCTTGTGACGATTCCCTAGACATCATTCGCCTAAATGCCAGATCATCCGCTCTCTCGGTGGCAGCCAGAAGAGCACTATGGCTTAAATCTTGGAACGCTGACACCTATTCCAAAGGGAAATTGACAGCCTTACCTTTTTTGGGTAAATCCTTATTTGGAGAACAACTTGAGGATATTATTAAAAAAAGCTTCAGACTGGAAAAGTACTTTTCTACCTCAGGAACGCAGGCCTAGATTCCCATCTCCTAGATCCTCAGGGTCAAAGACTAAGCAGTCTTCCTTTAGTGATCAGCCCAGGTTTCAAGAGATAATATTTTCATTAGAAACAAGGATTTGCTGACACTATAAGAGGGGGCTACAGGAAAGAGCTTGCCAGAAAGCCCCAGAATAAAGGAAAATTCCAGTGAAGATGGGCAGATCCTAACTCTGGACCCAGTTGTGGGCAGACTGGGTCTTTTTTAATTCTGCATGGGAACAACTGATGCACCCGGACCACTGGATACAGCAGATTCTGGAATTAGGGCACTCGCTGGTATTTCACATACCCCAGAAGTTCCTAATTTTGCCCGGTCAGTCATTCTTTCCAATTTCTGTTTAAGTCAGCCTTCAAGGAATCTATACAAAACTTACTAGCAAACAATTTGATAGAACCAGTTTTCTGTCATCAGCAGGGTTCTGGGAACTATTCAGTTCTGTTTATAGTTCCCAAAAGTTCGGGGGGATTCTGGACCATCTTGGACCTGAAAGCAATAAACAAACATCTCAAAGTTGCTCACTTCAAGATGGAATCTACCACATCGATAAAGACGTCTTCCCGGGAACCTACATGACCACAGTAGACCTAAGGGATGTCTACCATCACATTCCGATACATGCATTACACAGATAATTCCTGAGGATCGCTGTAGGAATGAATCCTTTCCAATTCGGGTCCCTACCCTTCAGGCTGTCTATGGCGCAGAGGGTATTTTCCAAGGTCCTAGCATCAGGTCTTCAACCTCTGAGAAGACCTGGGATACACATCGTCTCATAGCTGGACAACACGCCTCAGGGCGATTCAGCTCACCAGTCAAACCTTGGAGCATCTGCACAGGATGGATGATAAACTAGTGAACTAGTCCCATCCCAAAGGATATCCTTTCTGGGGATTATAACAGATTCCAAGAAAGCAGAAGTTGTCTTGTCATCTCAGAGGATACCAAATATACAGCAAGCAGTCAACAAGTTCCAGGCCAAGAAGGTTAATTCGGCCCAGACAGTAATGCAGTGCTGTCATTCACATGGTTTGCTGGTCAAGGTTCCACACGAGACCTATACAGAACCTGTTCTTAAAAACTTGGAACAAAGACTACAGGAATCCCTTATAGAAGACGTTTGTGAAACAGATGACCTGGTGGACAAAGAAGGAGAACCTAGCAAAAGGAAAATCCCTAGTGCACACCCAGTGGGTAGTAATCATGACAGCAGTTATTCTTGATTTCCTCCAAAGGGGTTTTGATCTAGGGGTAAAACATGCCTCCTTAAAAGTACAGATTTTGGCTCTAACTGCCATTCTATTACAGCAACTAGCAGAAGAGGAGTTAATAAAACATTTGTTAGAGCTATAGACAAACTCATCCTCTGCTTAGAGATGTTATTCCTTCATGGGACATTAACCTGGTATTGAACCAACTCGCAGATTCTACTCTGTTTGAACCACTAGACCAGATACATGTTCGTCACTTAACCTTGAAAACTGTATTCTTGACAGCCATCACATTGGCAAAAATGGGTCAAATAATTACAGGCTGTGTGTCAAGCTCTATACCCATCAATTCATCAGGACAAGATACAAGATAGCTTGAGAATGAAACCTATTTTTAGAGGAAGTCCATTCTGAATTTCATTTAAACCAGGAGATTAACCTCCCATTATTTTGTGTCAAACCTACTGGCAACAAAGAAAAAAGGAATACATTCGTTAGACTTAGATACGTTTCTACTACCTCAAAGTACCAAAGACTTCAGAAAATTTGACACATTATTCATTTTCAAGGAAATGCAAGGGATCATCAGCATCCAAAGCTTCATTTGCTAGATGGATCATATAGTGCATAAGAACATCATATTTAGAAGCCAAACATGAGCCTTCTATCAAGCCCACTTTTGGGCATACAAGAGATCTGCAAGTGATCTACTTGGTCATCCGCATCCACATTCATAAAACTCTACAAACTGGATATTAGTGCATCAGCAGATGCCAAGTTTGGAAGGAATGTCCTTGAGGTAGTCATTCCACCAAAACTGGGTAGGAAGTATTAAGTTCAATTTTGTTACACTTTGGGCGTTTATAGGGCTATAATTATACACTTCTTTTCTGCCACCCTAGTTATAATGGTAGCATGCAGCTTTTGCCTACCCAGTTATTGCTTGGGAATTTCCCATAGTTACTGGCGCCGTGGAGTACCCAGAGGAAAGGATGACTTTTTTTTTTTTTTTTACCGATGCTTCCTTTTCTTCAGCGTATCTCCACGGCACACTCACCCTTAATCTATGCCTCTTTATGTATTACAGCTCAGCTAGAAAAGATAACGGAGGAAGGAGGTGGTGGAGTTACCTTAAATAGAAAATTGACCAGTCCTGCCAGCTGGAGGAGGGGAGATAAAGCCCATGATTACTGGTGTCTTGGAGATACACAAGATAAGGAAATATCGGTAAGTAAATGTAATCCTTTTCTCTTTCATTCTATATGGAATACAGATACTATGGGATATACAAACAGTAGGCTTCCAGAGGTGGGAAGCAGGAGAAAGGACCTGCCGCTGGTCCCCATGATACCGGAGTTCCATGGACTATCCAGAACTAGGAACAGCCTAAAAGTAACTAAGGGTCCACAGACACTGAACAATAAGCACCGCACACAAGAACAAGAGCCAACTGAGCTCAAACAGTTGAGCAACAGTAAGACATAGGAAGTATTAGGTCACTAGATGAGCAGGACTGCCTGAAGGACCTTCCTGCCAAAGCTGGCTTCAGCCGAAGCCAGAACATCTACCCGATGGTCCACTGTGCACACCTTTGCAAAGCACTAAGTCACAGCCTTGAACAGCTGCTCAGCCAAGGCCTGCTCTTGTAAGCCCAAGAGGCCGCAACAGATCTGGAGCAATGTGCTGTAACACAGAAGGGGGAACCGGTTACTTCCTGAGTTTGTATGTCCTACGAATGGTAGATTTGATCCAAAAGGCAATGGTGATCTGCCCTAGGACCCTAAGAAATTACAAATAAGGCACTGGTCTTATGAAAAGACTCGGTAGGGTGTACAAAATACTTGACAGAGCACCACATCCAACAAGTGGAGATCACTCTCCCTGTCAGACTTCGGTACAGGAAAAAATGATGGCACAACAATCTCCTTATTGATGTGGAACTCAGAAACCACCTTAGGAAACAATTCCTGGGAGGTTCGAACTTTGCAGATGGAAAACACAGCCAGAAGAAAAGCTATCTTCCATATCGAGGCGCAATGGAATGGTAGCAAGACTCTCAAAGGGAGGCCTCTGCAAAACACCCAAAGCCAGATTAAAGTCCCACAGAAAGCATCCCAAATTAAAGTGGAACTTTCAGATATTACGAAGTCTCCATGCATTCATTAAGCGCATGGCGACTAGCTTGGAAATCCATGTCTTATCTTTAAAAAAAAAAAAAATAAAAAAAAAAAATAGCAGATTCTAAAGAAATCCTTCCCGTTTGGAGACTGGAACCCAGGGTACAGAGCAGATATCTTGTCTGCACACCTGTGCTGTCAGTCCTGGTCTCCTTTGAGTAGCACTGCACTGACCACATGGTAACCGGAAGGGACTGACAGCTCAGGCGCACAGACAGGACTAGCCTTCCCGTCAGTCTACAAACGACAGGAATTTCTTAAAAAAAAAAAAAAAAAAAAAAAAAAAAAAAAAAAAAAAAAATGTAAGTTAAGACATGGATTTCCAAGATAGTTGCAATGCGCTTAATGAATGCATGGCGACTTAGTAATATCTGAAAGTTCCGCTGTAAGGTCCCAGGGAAAGAATTGGCGACACCTTGACACCTGGCAGAATAGCAATGCACCCAAGTCTGAACCTTCAAGGAACTCTGACTGAGTCCTTTATCCACACCATCCTGAAGAAAGGACAGAACCGCAGGGAGTTCAGGCTCATGGGAAGACAGGTCCCTGTCCACACACCAAGAATGGAAAATGGACCAAACCCTGTGGTAGGCCTTAGACGAGGCAAGCTACCTAGCCTGGATCATAGTGGAGAGAAACCCTTCCTCCTCTGGATGGTGGCTTCGACAGCCATACCATCAAGCCAGCTTCTCCACATATTCTTTACAAAGGTAGCCCTGAAGGAGGATGTCTGGTCTGGGTGGCAGTGTAAATGTATCCTGAGTGGAAAGACACCAGCTCTGCAAACCATGCCCTCTTGGACCAATAAGGTGCAACCATAATTACCGTTGGACCGTCCCTCCTTTATCTTCCTGAGTACCCTGGGAATGAGGGGAATTGGCAAAGGACAGAAGACCCCCCCCCCCAAAAAAACAATGGAATGTTATTGTTGTACATTGTGGACATGAGATCTATCTGAGGTAGACCCCACTTTTGCACAATCAGGGTGAACACTTCCTGACTGAGTTCCCACTGTCCCGGATCTACGTATTGGAAACTTGGGAAGTCTGTACACAAAACAAAAAAGTAATTCCAAAAGAAGGAACTAGCTAGTGTGATACTTTATTAAGCACTCCTCTTTCCTATTCCCATTGAGGGTGACAATATCAGCCACAGCAGGGACAAGTGAGGTAAACGAGAACTCTCACAATAGTGCCATCATTTTAAAATCAGACTTTATTACATATATTAAAAACTATATATAAAAAAGTGGAATTAAAGCTATCAGCACCTATGGTAAACCAAAAAGAATACGCCTGTAAAGATCTTTATATCCAGATGACTCTATAAGGAGATACTGCATGTGGGTGTGTCTTAGTCCCTTACTAGTCAAAAAAAGAGCTACAGGATAGTGTAAATGGCTCAATTAACAAGTAATGGGACTCTGTAAATATAATACAATCTAATAACCGATCTAACAGTTTTGCAATGTGATCTTAGGTATCAAGCTTCAAAAACAGATGTATATTACAATCTTGTCCTTAATTACAAACAGCGCGATTCCTCATGTACAGATTTGCAAAATGGATCGAGTTTGGTACGTAATCTCTATTGTCCTGGATGAGTATTCAGGCGACGACTGTTAAGTATATAGTATCTAAATCATCAAAGCACTGTGCTTAATAAAGGGTCACACTAGCTGTTTCCTTCTTTTGGAATAACTTTTTTTGTTGTGTATTGTGTAACTTGTGATTCAAGCACCCTTCCAATCCTATTTATATACTAGATATAAGTTTAATCAGATAGTGCGAGCTCATTAGTCTTTGCTGACAGGACGTTTTCTATCCCTGGAATGTGAATGGCGGAGATAGCTGGAAAGTGGGCTTCTGCCCAAGCCAGGATGTAATTGACCTCCAACCAGGCAGTGGCACTTCGAGTGCTTCCTTGATGGTTGATGAAAGCCACAGCGGTGTTGTCGTTCGATTGAACTCTTACCAGCTGACCCTTAATTCTTGCTCTGCTGTACTGGACCCCTCAAAGTTGATCTCCCTGAGCTCCAGGACCTTGATGTACTGAAGAGACTCCTCCACAGTCCATCTGCCCTGGATCCACAGGTGACCCAGAACCATATCCCAGCCACTCAGGCTGACATCCATCATGCCCATGGTCCATTCTGGAATCACAAACAGCTTCCCAGGGTCCAGGTTGCGCCATTGCAACCACCATTGCAGATCCTGGCTTCCGGAGAGAGAGCTGCCGATCCAGACCTGGGGAGGACTTTGACATGTTCAGGATCCACCCCACGTGGCCCAGAATCTGAGCACATTCCTGGACTTGGTGAGCCAGGAGCTCCTCTGACAGAGTTTTGAGAAGGTCATCCATATATGGTGTCCAATGAAGGGGCAGAGGCCAGCCAAAAGGGAAGAGCACTGAACTGGTAGTGCTCTAAGTTGAAGACAAAACACAGATAGCGTTGACTGTCCGGATGAATTGGGATGTGCAAGTATGCATCCTGAAGGTCCAGAGACTTGAGGTACTCCCCTGGGCACATAGTTGTGATGACAGAGCGCAAAGACTCCATCTAGAAGCAAGAATTCTCCACATTCAAGTAGAGTTGCTTGAGGTTCAGAATGGGATGGCAGCTGCCATTGTCCTTTGAAACCACAAACGGATTTGAATAGAAACTTGAACACCCCTTGAGGAGGTACTGGAACTAGAACTGCTTCCCTGAACATTCACAGTTTTTCCTGGCCTGGAAAAATCTGACGGGAGGAAGGGACTTGAACCCCATTCTATACCCTTCCGAAATTACCCACAAAACCCACTGGTCTGTAATTGTTTTCCCACGTGCATTAGGATTGGTGAAGCTGCCCACCAGCAGAGGCCAGTGGACCAAGATTCCCTGAGTCATGTAGTAGCTGGTTTACTAGACTTGGGCCTTTATATACAGGTGAAATTTCAAAGTAGGATTGCATTGCAGGTCTAAATTATAACATATATTCAAAAACTAGAAGAAAATAGTGTAAAGTGGCCTTTAATTTAACCATATAGTTATTATTCCTCTTTTACACACAGAGACCAGTTCAATGCTCAATAACAACAAAAATATGTTCAAAGACCCTCGAAAAACGTAACTTTTATTATATCTCTCTTGAAACCTTAACATTATCCTTTACTAATCCGGACTCCATATAAAACCAAATAAGAGTATCACTTTGGTGGTCTAATTTTTCACTCATAGGTACCCTAATAGAGCTTATATCTCAAGTGTAAGAGTGATAATGCAAATCTTGTATCTTATGACTACTATTGTGAAAACTTAGATAACTCAGAGCTTCAATAATATTATCTTTCATAACATCTGTGCTGCTCTATATGTACTTATAAATAGGTGAGTGAATGTCCCAAAGCACTAAACCTATGCTTCTATATACATTTGAGAGAGAGACACTCTAACATATACCACCATCAATGTTAGGTACAAATCCTCTCTTAAAGGCATAGTAACCCCCCCGAAAAACATGAAGCCAAATGCTAGGAATCATCCAAACATACTTAACTCCCATATTCCCATCTCTCAAACAGTTATGATTTGAGAGATGTAAGAAAAGAGAGACCTCCGCTCCCTCCCCCTTCTCATGTGTCCACTGTATAGCAGACGCCATGAGATCCTGCTTCCAAGACCAGATGGCGGCTCTTCAGGAGCGCTGTCATCTACATATCTCGGTATAATTTACTTAATCGGAATGGTCTAAAACGTGTGCCTGGCTTGCAAGCACATGTTGTAGACCACTCCGATGAGGTAATTTTACCGAGATCTGTAGATGACAGCGCTCCTAAAGAGCTGCCGTAAGTCAGTCGACAGGATTCTGTCTCTGACAGCTTTACAGCTCATCAGGCAGAAAGGGGAGGGAGCGGAGGTCTTTCTCTTCTTACATCTCTCAAACCATAACAGTTTGAGAGATGGGAATAAGGGAGTATGTCTGGATGATTCCTAACATTTGGCTTCATGTTTCTCGGGCCGATTACTATCCCTTTAACTTACCAGTTGTCCTCCGTCACCTATGGACGTCTGGCTAGAAAAGGCCTCTATACCTCCATGGTAAACGGGAAACTTTCCTCAAATAATACTATACTGTCCTAGAAGCATAGATTTCTTAGTAACCCTAATGGTAATGGCACAAATGCAATCAAGCCCTCAATTGCAATACAAATATTAATTCATCTCGATAGTCTAAGAACACCGGTGGTTCGGTCCCTAATACTAATCCTTCGGGGTCCGTTTAACACAACAAAATCATCCAAGACATCTAATCCCTCTCCAATTTCTGACCACCAGCGTTAATAGTACTATCTTTATCAGTCTATGAACCCCCAACGCGTTTCCCCGCATAAAGCGGATTCTTCAGGGGGTAGTTGGGTCACGAGTCTCCCATTGTTAATCTTACTTTCCGTTTGTTAGAGACAATATAAATAACGAAGCACCAGATGTAGTTTAGATGACGTCATAGGATTACTTACTCGACGTATCACGTAGCTGTCATTCAAAATTCATTGTCTCGCAATACTATATATAAACTACTTACTATACATTATAGCACATAGCTGTCATTCCAAATTCAACATCTTGCGATACTATATGTGTAAACTACTTACTCTGTATTTGTCACTCAAAATTCATCATCTCGCGATACTTTGTATAAACTACTCACTTTACATTGTAGCACGTAGTTGTCACTTAGAATTCATCATCCTGCGATACTATGTATTATACATATAGATTTGAACACTCCGTCAGTCTTTGCCTCAAATTTTTAATGTGAAGACACCAATCTTTATCAAATATTTTCATGTTATTTACAGCTTTCTATTGTTCACTGTACCCTTTCACTACAATATCTGGCAACTATGACTATTTGGATTATCTGATTTTGTGTTAACCAGTGTAAAGTAAACTTAGTCCTTACTGTTATCACTATACATTATTGTATGGGTATTAAATCAACTATCCTTGCAGTTCTTATTGGTTAGATGTCTAATGAACGGAGCATAGGTAAATCCCTCATTCATTCCCAACAGATATAAGGTGCATAATCTAGAAGTCCATTCAGCTTCTTTAATCAATAATTTCCTATCTGTGTCACCCCCTTCATATAGAACCCTTTATATGACATATCCCTTGAAATTTAATTACAGTGGGATCATTATTATGAAAAGTTGACATGTCGTGAGACAGGTTTATCTCTCTGATTTCTCCTACATGTTCTAAAATTCTTTGTTTAAAGGTTGCAGCAGCTCTTGGACTGCCACTGCTTTAGGCATATAGTCATGTAAGGGATGGTTTTTTGGTGATCTCCTCACGGTTAGTCGGGGGTTAATGCTCTTCAGTCATGTAGCAAGCTAAACAGAGACTAGTGCCATCCTCAGTTACGTAGTGTTTGAGAGGCATGTAGTGCCGTCTCCAGTTGCGCAACATGCAGTGTTATATAACCGAATAAATATGCATGCGCAGTGTTAGACATACCCTGCATACCTTTAAGGGTGTAGTCTGTATTTACCCCATCATCAACACGATTCTAATTTAAAGCCATTGGAGACCAGGGAGAGTGTACCGGGTCTCAAGTCTGAGAGAGAGAGAGAGCGTGCATGTACCTCATCTCAAGCCTGTGTAAAAGATTGTTGCTGCAGAGCCGTATGGATGGCTCTCCCATACGGATGTAAACTCCGGCAGTAGCCAAGTATCTTTTATGTTCTCTTTTTGTAATGTATCTTTAATAAACTGTAGTTATAGTTTTCACTACCAGTGTGTGTTTGTCTTTTCCTTATCTTTATTCTGAAATTCCAGACCTCTAATAAAACACTTGGCGTAGTCGGCAGGCTTGGAATTTTGTTAAAGATAAGGTGTGGTAGTGCAAGAATGTTTAGAAAACTGAAGAAATTAACCCGTAAAGGGAGTCGGTGCGAGAGGGCACCAGTGTCAACATGGGCAGAGATGGGACTGTGGTTCCCAATTGCCCAAGAATTGTATAAATATGTTGAAGGGCACAAGCTAGCAGAGCCGCAGAAAGCTGCTCTCAGGTTGGATTTATCTAGATATTCTGCAGCTGAGCAGACAGCTGCCTTACACGACTTACAGAAGGAATATGAAACTGTTACAGAGGCATATCAAGCTTTACAGGATAAATGTATTATGATGCAAAGTACATTACTGGAGCAACAAAAGAGACTAAAACAAATGGGGGACAGTTTTGCTTCGTATGTGGTAAGTGCTGTAGCAAAGGAGAGAAGGAGGCAAAGAAGGGTGATGTCTCCCCAAAGCACTGGAATTGATGGTATGGCCCCCACAGAGTCTTGATCTCAGCATTATCGAGTCTGCCTGGGATTACATGAAAAGCAAGAAGCAACAGAGGCTGCCTAAATCTGGAAGAAATGTGGTTAGTTCTCCAAGATGTTTGGAACAACCTACCTGGCAAGTTCCTTTACAAACTATGTGCAAGTGTACCTAGAAGAATTGATGCTGTTTTGAAGGCAAAGGGCGGTCACACCAAATATTGACTTGCTTTAGATTTTTTTCTTCTGTTCACTCACTTTTCATTTTGTTATTAACTGTCTATTTTTGAAAGCTTTCTTACTTTACAGTATTGTTTCACACCTGCCTAAGTCTTTTGCACAGTACTGTATGTGTTCTGGAATCCCTGGAGGGGGAGGAACTCCTGTGTTGCCACTGGGGGATAAAAAAAAGATGCTATTTGAGTAAAAAAGGGGCTGGGCTTACTCATGGATGTAGGTGGGGTTTAGCAGGAGTGTCATAAAGTGGGCAGGAAGTGGAAGGAACTGACTGGGGAATGAGAAGTGGGAGGAACAGGCAGGTAAAGAACAGAAATGGGCAGCATTTCATAAAAACTCCCCACCTCCTGACGGCCAGTGTCCCCGGAGACCCGGTAATCGGCTACAAAGCATCCTTCCACTCTTGTCTATTGGGGTAAATAAATATCATACCAAATTCATGCAGATATCCATTTTCCAGGTACCAGCTGATTCCCCAACCTCCACCCGTTACTGATTCTGCATTGTTTCTGGTATATCCATCATATTCCCATCCGTACAATCTCCCGTACAATGTGGGGGAAAAAAAAGAAAACCGCAGCAGTAGGTAACATTAGATCAGATTTACACAGTTTTAACAGTAAGGTGGAGAAGGTTAATTTGTACTACAAAGAGAAAAGGGTAGTCACCAACTGGCTTTGTAACCAATTCTTGTTTGGAATCACCCCACTAAGGGGGAGGCTGTGAATGGGATCAGACTATTTCTCTGGTATCCTAATTATCATTCATACTGTGACACTGCAAAGCTTGTGTTTCTTCAGTTTTGCATGTCCATGCAGTGGGAATAATCTTATATAGCATAGTTTCAATGCTTGAATATTTTTCCTTTTTGATGCTTTTCTATTCATCAGACATTTTTCTTGTATGAGCTCACTGTAATAATTTTCAGTTTATCATACACTCTTTCTCTTTTCAGCTATTTGGGACCACCTTCTTGAAGGGCGAATAAAAATTCAGAAAGCTCTTCTCATGGCCAATCAGCTTCCACAGCCGGAAACATTGGAAGTTTTTAAAAAGGAAGGAACCATGGAGTTTGTGAATGCTTTAAAAACAAGTAAGATAATATAGCTTTCAGTTGCTCTCTTATTTACAATAACTGCAGTTCTACTGTCCTGAACAACAAAAAAAATATAAAACAAGAGAGTGCAATCCACCTCTGAGTGTAGTATTTAGGATCCAATCAAAAAAACGTGCTTAATATATGGTATTTACTAGAGACAGAAGCTATATGTTGCCTTTCAGAATAAACTCATGCTCTGGATTGTGCCCCAGGCTAGCAGTGCTCCAGGCCGGGACCGAAAAAATCACCACCGATACTCCAAATCGGTAGATATTATTGTAATTATATTATTAAAACCATTAATAATTAACCAAACACCTTTAGTGAACTGCGTCACTTCAGTGGTCAAACATTTGTTACTGTAGAGTGTCATCTTATATACTAACTAAAATCAATAAGCCAATACACTTTCATCACTTAGATTGATGAGAGATTTCCCTATAAGCATCCTGCTCTCACAGGAGTTATTGGGCACCCTCCGTGCCTCCTACATTCATGCTTTGATCTCATTGTCTCCAATGTGTCTATACTCTGTTACTTAGTAACCTCAGGATGCGCCTGACTACAGAGCCTCCCTTTCATAACTTCAGTGAGAAGGCATATATACAATACACATAGATATTAATGCAGGGTCTAAACAATATATGTATAAAATGTATCCAAAACTAATACTTATAAAAATTATAAGTAAATAGAGAGTTCTAGTAATTAAAAACAATGTAGTTACTATCTGATCTCCAATCATATATCTCTGGATAACTCTGTATAAAAGGATATTTATTCACACAGATTTCAGGACCATGGTAATTGGATATATACTATGTCTATCCCCCATACGCATAGAAATATGTATGAAAAATGGCATAAAAACATGCTATACAAATGATATATAAAAACTGGAAGCAGCATATTCTATTTCTCTGTTGTCCAATATGACATACAGGTACCATGGGGGAGGTGACAGCTCCTCCCTGCAGGCTAGAACAATTCTAGAAGACGTTGTGGGTGTAGCCTCCCCTTCCTCCTTTTCATGCTATCCCACTATCCCTGCCCCAGATAGACTTGTTCCAGTAACCTTGTCAGAGTCTGAGAACTTTTCTGCTTAGTTTTTAGAACTTTTGTTGTTTTCTTGTTAGATATGGGGTGTCAAAATTCCCCCATTAGGCAGATTACCATTCCTGGCTTCTCCTAGAGGATTGTCCAGCTAGCAGGTGCTGTTATGTGGACCCTTGCAGCCATGTGAGAATGCAGCCCATGTCCCTTTCCTGAAGGGGTCTCTCTGGGGCATTTTCTTTTAATGGGAATCTGAAGAAAGAAGTCAAGTTACAAGGTACGCAACCCTTTGAGTGCTATGGTCCACTTGTCCCACTGTTCCCCTCCGTACAGGGGTCTTATAGAAGTATTAAAAACTCCTGCACTCATGTTGGGTGTTTTATTTGGTTTGATCCCAGGGTTATTGGAGCTTGGATTACTGCTTTTTATGTATTAACCACTTCACTACTGGTTTCTCTGGGTTATGGGGCTTTTTTAGACTTTTATCCATTGGAATAATACATTTTTATTCATCCCTACACGTTCCCTGGGGCATTTGGGTACTTTTATTCACTTTTGTAAAATTTTGATTTTATTTATTTATTTTCACTTTACTGCGCGGCTGCACTTGCTCCATTGACTTCTGTGGGACAAAACTGCTTTGGGACATCTCTGCAACCGTGTGACTTACAGTTGAGAGAGGGCTCATTCTTCTTGTGTCCTCTTCCTCTATTATCCGGTTCATATCCCCAGTGTCTTGGGGGCCCCTGGGCCCCCGCGAGTTAGGGTGCAAGCATTGCTAGGTTACAGCAAATAGACAAACAAAACAAATCCCAGAATACCCTTCCTCTGATTCACTGATTTTGGACACCATTTTATTTCTCTCTTTGCTGGCATATCCTACGCAGGGGCTTGGATCTCCTTACTCATCTCCGTTTAACCATTCGCCTGCCAGATAAGTACTTGGGTTTTCTGAGGTATTTGGTGTTCCTATATTGTTTTTAGACACTTTTCCTGTTACAATGTCATATCCAAAGGGACATGGGGCTAGACCTAAGGCTTTTGTACTCAGGGGGTGGCCTTGCCCCCCCCCCTTGCTTACTGCTTGTTATGCCATATGGGGCTCTCTAGAGAGAGTACTCAGGACAATTATGCCCCTCATGCGCTGTGGCCCTTACAACTCAACCTGGGCCGTCCAGCTTTGAACAAGAGCCCCTCTGGGTCAAGGACTTAAAGGGATAGTAATACTTCGTTTTAACTTTATTTTATTTTGTAGGCATTAAAAAAACATGAAGAATGATATAAGTCTTATCTCTCAAACCTTTATGGTTTAAGAGGTATTCACAAGCAAAGTTTCCCCTCCCGCCCCTTTTTCCTAGTGTAAGCCATCACTTCTCAGATGTGAATCTGGTTGTAAGACCAGACAGATAACAGCAGGGGACAATCTTCTTTGTATGAAAAGAATGAAAGCCCTCCCCCCCCCCCCCCCCCCCCGACAAGTTTTTTTTTTTCAGCTTTTTCCCTTATCTTAATTGAAGATTGTCCCTCTCTGCAATCTACCCGGGCACCTCCTTTCTGATCTGCCTGAACGGGGGGGGGGGGATACTTTGCTTGTGAATATCTTTTAAATCATAAAGGTTTGAGAGATGAGACTTGTATCGTTCTTCATGTTTTTTTAATGCCTACAAAATAAAATAAAGATAAAACAAAGTATTACTATCCCTTTAAAGTCCTCTATGGCAAAGTTTTCTCTTTCCCTCCAGGGGATCCTTCATTCTTGGAAACCCCACCCTTCCTTCAGGTTTGTGGCCCTTAAGGCCCCTGGCATTGCTGATCTCTCAGAAACCTCTGAGGAGGATTGTTTTGAAGCTGATAAGGAGGAAAGGGAGTGTGAGGAAGGGGCTTCTTCATATGCTTAAGGCAACCCCTTTGAGGTCCCTGCGCCCTCTGCTGAGGGTCTTATCAAGGCGATTTTAACTACCCTACAGGTCACTACTAACCCTGAAGAGGGCCAAACTCCTTTGGACATCTTTCAAAGGTGTAAGAAATCACTCACTGTTTTTCCACCTAGTCCCACTCTGGACCAGATCATTCTGGATAAGTGGAAAATACCTGACGGGCACCTTTCCCTTTCTAAGAGATTCTCCAAGCTGTATCCCTTCTCGGAACCAGCTTTGGTGCAGTGGGCTACACCTCCTCAGGTTAACCCCACCCCCTTTCCTATTTCTAGACTTTCTAAGGCTACTGCTCTGCCCTTGGCTGATGCCTTGGCATTAAAAGACATGAGTAACAGAAATCTGGAAGCTATACTGGTGAGCAACTTACTGAGACTATTGGTAAAGACCCCCCTAAGTGAGAACCTTTTAGCCCTCCTGGCCAACATGTCTGAGGCTTAGACATATGTCACGGATGCTCTTTTTGATGCAGTCAGACTGACAGCGAAGACCTCTGCTTTCTCTGTTTCTGTTAGACACACATTGTGACTTAAGATTTTGCCTGCGGGCCTCTCCTCTAAGAAGTCACTGATCTCTCCCTCCCCTTTCTGGGCAAATCTCTTTTTGAGCCTGAACAGAAACAGATAATCAGTGAGGCCACTGGGAGCAAGAGCACTCTGTTGCCTCAAGTCTCCAGACTCCCTAACTTTGTGAGGAAACAGCATCTTTTTCATCCCTGCCAAAACAAAGCACAAAGGCGGAATCTGAGCCCAGACAGTGGTGGTGTGCTTTGAGTTCCTCTGCTAAGTCCAAGTCTGGCAAGCTTGCCTCCACATGACTAGCAGCTTCCTGTGGGTGGGCACCCACATCATTTTTTGAATGCTTGGGCAAGCTCTGATGCGGGTTTGCAGGTGGTTTTGGGAGGCTACAGGATTCCCTTCAAATCCCTTCCTCCCTTCAGATTGATCCAATCCAAACTCCACTGGGCCAAGAAAAGCTGCTTCTTTTCAATGAGGTGGTTCAGGCTCTCTTGGACAAGGGAGTCCTGACTCCAGTTCCTTCTCAAGAGAGAGGTTTAGGTTTTTATTCAAATCTGAGTGGTACTGAAGAGGGACGGCGGCAGTCACCTCATCTTGGACCTCAAAATCTCATTTCTTTTGTGGAGACTAAACACTTCAAGATGGAGTCTTTGTGCTCTGTCATTACAGCAATGTGTCCAGGGGAATTTCTGGCCTCTCTGGATCTGCAGGTTACTTGCATATTCAAATTCATCCAGACAGCCAGAAGTACCTCAGGTTCGATTGCACCTTTGGGTACTTCCTGTTCACCGATCTGCCCTTCGGGCTTACTTCTGCTCCTTGGGTGTTTGCCAGGGTCTTCTGCTAAAGGCACCGTCTAGGTAACTACTGCACCAACATATCCAGGACTGTGCTCAGATTTTCCTTCACCGTGGGTGGATTCTAAATATGGAGAAATCTGCTCCAGGTCCTGATTTTCCTTGGTCTCCAATTTGATAATAGCCTAGCAAGGTGTCCCATGCTCTGGAGTGGCCTTCAGCTCTGGTACGCAAGTTCCTGACTCTGACTGGCCATATGGTGTCCACCATGGAGGCAGTTCCATTCACTGTGGCTCACAACAGGGAACACCAGAGGTTCACCATCCGTGTTTCACATGGGAATCCAGATCTTGGACTGCTTTGTGTTTCTCCCACCAGAGGTGTGAGGCAAAACCTGCTCTGATGGCTGGACAGGTCCAGCCTGGAGAAGGGCAAACCCTTTGTCATTCAGGACTGGTCCCTGGTGACGATGGATGTCAACCTTGGGCTGAGGAACTGTCCTGGGTCACTTGGGGGTTCAGGGCAGATGGACTTAGGAGGAGACTCTCCAGTCCATCAGTTTTCTGGAGCTCTGGGTGATTAATCATACTCTGGTGTACTGGTCCTCTCTACTGAGGGGCTGTCCAGTCCGTGTCCAGTCGGACAACACCATGGCCATATCATACATCAACAAGCAAGGAGGCACAAGAAGCACTTCCACTTGATCCGAAGTCAAGTCTATCTTGGCCTGGGCAGAAGAGCATGTTCCGACTATTTCCGTCATACACATTCCAGGGGTAGACAACGTCCTGGCGGATTATCTCCACCTTCAAAGGGCGGACCCAGGAGAATGGGAGCTCCACCCAGATGTTTTTGACCTGTTGGTGCAGAGGTGGGGGTCTTCCCCAGATAGATCTGATAGCCCCCGGGCACAACAGGAAGGGTCAATTGTTCTTTTCCTGTTGGAGGGACCCTCTGGCCTGTTGTGGACACTCTGATGATCCTGTGGCACTTTCATCTGGCCTATATCTTCCCCCTCTCATTCCCAGGATGCTGAGGAATATTCAAATGGACGGCCCGGTGGTCATCTTGATTGCCCCCCATTGGACCAAGAAGCCCTGGTTCCCGTTTCCACTGGCACTCAGGGTTACCCATGGAAGGAGGACGTGGAGCGCATGGCCTTGATGGCATGGCTGTTGAAGTCTCCATCCTAAGGAGAAAAGGTTTTTCTCCTGAGGTGGTCTCTCCACTATGATCCAGGCTAGGAAACCAGTCTTTTCCAAAGCTTACCATAGGGAATTCCTTCCTAATTTGGTCTCTGAGTTCCACATCAATCCAGAGATTGTTGTGCCTTCATTTTGTCCTGACCCAAAGTCTGACTAGTAAGAGAGATCTCCACTTGTTGGATGTTGTGCTCTACCTCAAGTTCTGTGTGCACCGTACGGAGTCTTTTCGTAAGACTGATGTCTTGTTCATCATCCTTGTGGGTTCTAGGGCAGGTATGGCTGCATCCAAGGTCACTATTGTGTCCTGGATTAAGTCTACCATTCACAAGGCTTATGAACACAGAAAGAAACCAGTTCCTCCTCCTGGGCCTACAAGAATCAGGCCTCTGCTGAAAAGCTGTGCAAGGCGGCCACTTGGTCTTCTGTGCACACCTTTGCAAAACACTATAGCGTTTAGCAGCAGGGTCCCAGAGGCAGTCCTACCTGTTTAGGACCCTTTTCCTTCATGTACCTTATGGTTCTTTAACTGCATGAGCCCTGTTTGCTCTTCTTCTTGTGTGCAGTGTTAGTTATTCTGTGTCTGTTGACAGTTATGTTTGGGCTGTTCCTTGTCCTGAATAGTCCTTGGGACCTTGGTATCATGGGGACCGGCGCTTGGTCCTTTAGGCAAAGTCAGCAGTGATGGTCCTTACACGTTACTGGTCCTTAAGGGGTTAAGGGAAAGATGAACCTGTTTCTACTTCAATCTTTTTCCCTCTCTTGTCCAATATGGAACAGAGGTACCATTGGTTTGAGCTTCTCCTTTGGAGGGCGAAATACATTAAAAAAAGACAAGGTCTTCTGGCTGGAGCCTTCCAGCTCCTTCTGCAGGTCAACAGAGCCCGCATCCAGTTATGATGTGGGGTTCAAGGTGAAATGATGGCCAGAGCACTCTTATTTTTAGATTCTTTAATATTTTTTTTTTTGCATTAGAAAAGGGGCTGTTAGATTCCCTCATTAGGTGGGTTACCATTAATGGTCTTCCCCCAGGAGTGGATTGACCAGTGTGCAGGAGCTGTGTGGCTCTTTGCAGCTCTGTGGAGATAATCTTGTAATCCAAGTTTTTACTCCCAGCAGTTTCTCTGAGGCTATAATTACTTCCCAATGCTAACCTGAAGACAGAAGACTTGAAGGTTGAGACTCCTTATGTGGACTATTTTTTCATCAAGGCTCCTTCAAAGGAGCTCTTGTGCCAGCACATTTAAAAATGTGCTTGACTCCTTGTCCACCATGGGTGGATTCTGAACATTTTTAAATCTTCTGTGCCATCCCAGGAGCTGGTGCTCTTAGGCATTAGGTTTGACACCTGCCTAGGGAATTTTTTTTTTTTTTTTTTTTTTTGCTGGAGGTAAAGATCATGCAGAATATGTCTCAGGCTCTGGAGTGGCCCTTGGCCAGGGTCAAGGAGCACATGAGATTTCTGGGCCATCTAGTGTCTACCCTAGAAGCTGTACTTTATTCTCAGGTGCACACCAGGAAACTCCAGAGACTTGTCATTACAGAAGTGGCACAGGAGTTTGGCTCTTCTTAATCACCCTCTCCCCCTGAAGGATCTGCAGTGGTGACTGCAATGGTGTCACCTGGACCTGGGGAAGCTATTTGTGATCCTGGAATGGACTCTGGTCACGATGGATGCCAGCCTGAGTAGCTGGGTGTGGTGCTGTCACCTGGGGACCCAGGTCCGGTGGACTGCAGAGGAATCTCTTCAGTCCATCAGTGTTCTGGAGCTCAGGGCAGTCTGTCTCATTCTGGTGTACTGGACCTCTCGGTCAAATGTCATCCTGTTAGAGTCCAGTCAAACAGTGCCACGGCTGTGGCTTACATCAACTGTCAGGGGGCAACTGAAACACCAGCGCCTGGTATGAGGTGACGCACGTTCTATGCTGGCAGAAGCCCACATTCCAGGGGTAGAAAATGTTCTTGCAGACTTTCTAAGTCACCAAGATATAGATCTGGGAGAGTGGGAGCTCCGTCTGCAAGTGTTCAGCCTGATTGTGCAACAGGGACTGCCAATGATCGACCTGAAGACCATGAGGAACAACAGGAACGATCCAGTTTTCTGCTCCCGTTGGGGGGATCCTCTGGCCTTTGCCAGGGATTTAATGTGCATTCTGTGGCACTTCTACCACACTTATGTCTTTCTTCCAATTCCTCTTATCCCCAGGGTACTCTGGAAGACAAGGTTGGACGGTGCAACCATGATTATGGTCACTCCTTATTGGGCCAAGAGGCCGTGCTTTGCGGAACTGGTGAGCCTTTCCATTCATTATCCATTTTCACTGCCACCTAGACTGGAGCTCCTTCTTCAGGGCTTATCTTTGGAAAAAGCTGGCGGAAAAGCTGGTTTTGATGGCATGACTGTTGAAGCCCATATTTTGAGGAGAAAAGATTTCTCAAAGGAGGTCATTTCTGCTATGATTCATGCTTACAAAGCCTGTTTCTGCTAAGGCCTACCATAGGGTTTGGTCTATTTTACATTCCAGGGGTGTGGACAGGGACCTGTTTTCACAGGACTTTGACCTTGCGGTGTTTCTCTTTTCTCCAGGGTGGTGTGAACAACTGTTTGAGTTCCTTGAGGGTTAAATTTTCTGCTTTTTCTGTGTTTTTCCAGAGGTGTATTGGCGCTCTTCCAGATGTCAAGGTATTCATTCAGAGGTCTCTCATGCTTCCCTGCCTGCAAGGCTCCCACACCTCTGTGGGACCGTAATTTGGTTCTGGGTGTTTTGCAGTGGCCTCCTTTTGAGTCCCTTGACTCAAAAGGAGTTTGTGTGATAACAGAAAAGGATAAACAGAAAAGGAGTTGATAAACAGGAAACCCTATGTTTCTACTAATATTCTGTTACACACTAGAATATATGCCTAGAATCGGACAGGGTTTCCTGTTTTAATACAGGTTCGGCACTATTATACTGCGATAACTAGGATGGCAAATAATGCAGTTATAATTATGATCGTTAGCATAATTAGTTAAATATTTTGCCTGACATCATAATATCTATGTGTATTGTGTGACAGGGGTTTTCTGTTATCACACAAACTCGGCACGTCGTGTTGCGATGCCATAGAGACCCGTTCAGAGTTGGTATTTAATGATTGGGACATTTTTTTATGATGGATTGAATTATCAACAGGTGTCAATGATACAGTTCGAATGCACAATGAACATTTAGTGGAATATAATATGTAAACACCTATGTCTTTATGAATGTATACTGTACTTCTAGTTTCCTCCGTATTTTTGTTTTTAATCACTAGGGGATATACACATGGGAGTATTTTACCTTTGACCTCAGGTGAGAAAGGTCATCACCAGGTGTGTAGGGTATTTAATGGAGGTTTGGTTGCACGAGGTGGTTGACTTGATAAAGATCCCAAGAGGGATCGAAACGTCGATCTAATAAAAAGATTTTTTTGTTTTCCTCATATAAGTCCTGTGAGTGCTGATTTAACGAATCTTTATAATTACTTTATCCGGACACCCAGGCATTTGTCTCATTATCGAGAGTGCTGCCTGCCACTTTGTTTGTACATTCCAATGGCTTTGCACCCGTATATAAGAAGAAATATAAAGTGACTATTGAGTTTATACCTCTGGATTCTACTCTACTTGGTGATCTTTTTTAATATGGAGGAACAACAGAGTCAGTCATCATTCATCAATACTGAAACCCCTAAGGAATCTGCACACTACACGGAGGCACAAGCATCAGCTATTTTGTTCACAGAAACGGCACAAGATGAATCACCTGAGAAGGTACCTGTAGATGTGTTTCACTCCCTATTACGCCTAAAAAAGAGAGAAATAGACCTACATTTACATGGGGTATATCTTTCTGACTATTATAGACAAAAGAATATCCCAAGGGGTTTCAGAATTTCTAACATACCCACAATAGGAAGAAATAATGGTGACTTTTGTAGAAAATGGTGTGCTATCCTGAATAAATGTTCATTCGATCTCATGTTATTAGTTATAGAGGAAGTAACTAGAGAACTGAGATTAGTAAGGAATGAAATTACAGACTTTGAATTATCGAATTTGACAGTACTGGAAACGGATAAAAAAACAGATTGGCTTGGGAAACTAAACAAACAATTGAACACTTTTAAATCAGAACTACACAGGTTCAAGAAAAGTAAGGTGGAAAAAGTGAAATTAGATTATAAAGAAAAAAGAGTATATAGATGGCTTACTGGTGGAAGTGATTATAGAAAAGATCCTCGCCGGAGACCCCCACGTAGCAGAATTCAGCGCCCTAACTTTTCCAGTGTAGATAATTCATCTGGTAACTCATCTGGTACTGACACAGACACTACTGAATGTCCTAATTTAACAGAACAAGAACCAGTAGCTTCCACTTCTACCTCTTTTTTAGGAGTTACGACAAGAAACCAATTAAAAAACAGGACAGGCCCCATAGAAGGAGAGGGGGAAGAAGACACAGATACTCCAAACAGCGGTTTAAAACCTCCACCCAGAGGGAGGAAGTAGTATTTAATTTATCCTCCTATACTCTAACAAGGGAAGAACATAATGTTCTATCAAAGGGACTGACCTTTATTCCTACAAGTAACTCTAAAGAGTTGGATATTGCTGTGGATCTATTTAAATTTCAAAGGAACATGAAATTAAAAGAATTTTTTAAAAAAGACAACATTAAGGAACAGAAGAAATTTAAAGTAAAAAGTACTTTTGACCCACCCAATACCCCTAACTCTATTTCCACCTTTTTTAATTTGGTAGAAACGGAATTAAAAACGAAGGAGAAATATAAGATTCATTCTAATCTCACAATACAAGAAAGAGAAGCAATTGAAACTTTGGCAAATAATCCCAATATAGTGATTCGTCCCGCAGACAAGGGAGGGGCAATTGTTGTATTGGATTACGTTTATTACAGAGAGGAAATATTATCCCAACTTAATGATACTCAAACATATAAAAAATTGAAAGGAGATCCCACTATGACCTATAAAAGAATAGTGGATGTGACTATTAACCAAGCATGGGTAGCAGGATGGATTGATGAAGATACTAAGGGCTTCCTTACACAAGACCACCCTATCTGTCCTATCCTTTACACTATCCCTAAAATACATAAGAATCCTATAACACCACCAGGGAGACCTATAGTATCAGCTATAGGCTCCCTGTTTCAACCTATAGCTCAATATCTCGACTATTTTATACAACCATTAGTACAAAAGTCTGCCTCATACATTCGTGACACCATGGATTTCATTTTGAAGTTACAAAGTTTGAATGACCTCCCTAGTCAGGTACTATTGGCAACATTAGATGTAAAATCACTTTATACTGTTATCCCAGTAACAAAAGGTATGGAAGCAGTCAGGAAGGCACTAATTAGGGATACTAACATCAATAAACCTCCTATTGAATTTTTGTTAAGTCTTCTTGCTCTTTGTCTAGGATATAATTATTTCAAATTTGAAAGAAGTTATTATCTACAGACTTCAGGTACTTCGATGGGGTCAAATATTGCCCCATCCTATGCCAATTTATTTATGACAGAATTTGAAGAAGTTCATATCATTTATCCCTTCAAAGACCATTTAATTTGTTACTACCGATTTATAGATGATCTGTTCTTGATTTGGCGAGGAGATAGATTATCCTTTGAAAAATGTGTGGATTCTTTGAATCAATTGGATAGTCCTATTAAATTCACTTCCACGGTGGATGAAATGAGTGTCAATTTTCTGGATATTACAATAATTAAAGATGGCCATAGATTAAAAATGACTAACTACAGAAAAGAGACTGATAGGAACACCATTCTTTTAAGAAGCAGTAATCATCCCCAACATGTTAAAAACGCTGTGCCTTATTCACAAATGATAAGGATTCTAAGGAATAATAGCGACCGAGAGGTTGGTATCAAACAAGTGGATGATCTTATAATGTGACTTGAAGAACGGGGATACATAAAAAGTGAGTTGGAGAAACAGAGTAAAAGCCCTACAAAAAACACAAGATGAGCTGTTAAAAACCTCTGACAAGAAGAATCAGACATTGAACCGTTTGGTGTTCAACACTACATATACACATGACACTCAAAGGGTCAAAAAGGCCATTAAGAACCACTGGCAAGTACTTAGTGCAGACAAATCATTGTCCCCCATCTTCCGTAACATACCTATGATGTCTTATAAGAAAGCACCAAATTTAAGAACATTACTGGTGAAAACAGACCCTAAACACTGTTATGCAACTAATAATAAAAACTGGTTGCAAAATGAAAAACCTGGCTGTTTCAAATGTCTAAATTGTGTGACCTGTAAAAATCTTATCACTGGAGGAAGCTTTAAGGACCTTAGAAATAATAAAACGATTCCCATTAAATACAGACTTACTTGTACATCAAACTATGTCATATATTTTATCCAATGTCCATGCTCCCTTCTTTATATCGGTAAAACAATTACTAGTTTTCGGGACAGAATGGCAAATCATAGAAAATCCATCAGGGATGCGCTTGCATTAGGAACTTCTGACAAACCTGTCGCTAGACATTTTGCAGCACACCACCATACAGTGGCATCTATGAGATGTATGATCATTGATCAGGAACCCATAGCCCCCAGAGGGGGAGATAGGGGAAAGAAATTATTACAAAGAGAGGTAAAGTGGATTCGCAGGTTAAATACCTTGGCACCATATGGGCTTAATGAGAATATCTCATATGCGTGTTACCTGTAATTGGAGATGTGATGGATAATTTTACATATAGTATACACACGGGGAACTATAAATAAGACCCAAGAAAATTAACATAGGGAAAATATATTACCATAAAAGGAACAATTTTTGAAATATCACTTTTTTGTTACCAACATAGCTCTAATCCACATAGTGGAGGCTATGGGATTGACCAGTGGATTATAAATGTATTGAACAAGAGTTATAAGAGGAAATCGATACATGAAAATTGGATAAGAGATGCAATGACTTATATATGGAAATACAACCCTAAATATGGATATGGCGATTATATACTACATGGCTCTGATCCACCTTGGAGGTGGAGGCCATGGGATTTGGCATTTCAAGCACAAAAATATCCTCTGTAATAGGATGGAACGGGAGCATGAGGAAACCCAAGGAGAGGATATGTCCTTACCCCAAGTTCCTAACCAGGAGGATAATATAACATTTGGCATTTGAAACACAAAGACATCCTCTGTAATAGGATGGAACGGGAGCAATAGGACACCCAAGGAGGAGATATGTCCCTGCCCTAAGTTCCTAACCAGGAGGATTATACTGGAGCTCCCAAACAATAGTGGTCGGGTACAGACGAGGGCACTCGTGAATAACGGGTGCACCGTCTAGATCCCTTGATCACCTAGGGGCATCCGGTTGTGTGATGTGCATACAAAAGGTTCAAATCGAAACATTATCGCCACCGTTTTAAAGGGTAAATCGTGAGTATTCGATGGGTCATTGTAGAACTCTTAAATAAGAACTTTTTTTCCCTATATGGTGTATATGAACTTATAGTGACTATTGTAATGTCGGATAGAGGATGATGGGTTGGACTGCGATACACTGACTGAATCTATATTATAACATTCTGTCTTCGTTATATATTTGATAAATGAGAAGGGTTAATTTGTTTAGAGTATTTTTCCTAATCTTTGAATGGACCATAGTTACAACAATGGAGTGCTGTATTGACTCTGAGATCTGTTAGGAATATATTTCTCTTTATGTCTTGCACTATGTACTCTGACCACATCGTGAAAACAATTGTAAGTAATAATAAGTTGTAGTGTTGCCCGACAGTGATTTATGGCAACAATATAACAGAGTTCCTGAAGGTTAGTATGTTTCTACTAATATTCTGTTACACACTAGAATATATGCCTAGAATCGGACAGGGTTTCCTGTTTTAATACAGGTTCGGCACTATTATACTGCGATAACTA
>JBBDGT010000178.1:17500-35000 GCA_037306005.1 Rhinophrynus dorsalis | reverse complement strand
TTTTTATTAATGAGGAGAGGGAGGGAGCAAAATAAATATAATACTTTGGGGAGGATAACCATTTTAACAGCGTTAATTCTACCTATAAGGGAGAGAGGTAAATGTTTCCATGTTTCAAGAGTATTTTTTAAAGTTGAGAAACAAGGAGTAAAGTTGTAAGAGAAGGTTTTAGAATGAATCTTGGGGATTTTAACTCCTAGATAAAGAATAAAACTGTCTTTCCATTTAAAATTAAAATTTTTTTTGAATATTTTTTTTTTGTTTTAAAGTCTAAGGAGAGATCTAATAATTCTGATTTATTTTGATTAATAGTAAGGCCAGAAAATTTGCCAAATTCAGAAAGTTTTGACCAGAGGACATCAACAGAGGTCTTTGCATTAGAAATAAAGAGAAGAATGATGTCAGCATAAAGGTTAATTTTGTCAGAAGAGTTTTAGTCCAATACCTTTTATATTTTTATCTTCTCTGATAGAAATGGCAATGGGTTCTATACATAGAGCAAAGATCATGGGAGATAAAGGACATCCTTGTTTGGTGCCTTTTTCTATTTGAATTTCCTTCGATTCGCTCCCATTATTCTTAAAAGGCTAAAGGAGTTACTATGAATAGCAGTGAGATATTGAGTAATTAATCCATGAACCCCGAATTTTTCCAAAATTTTTTTCATATAAATACAGTGCACACCGACACGCACACCCCAGGCACAGAGACACGCACACCCCAGGCACAGAGACACGCACACCCACTAAATAAACGTTACTAAGCTTCAAGTTTCAAAATAAGTTAGCTTAAACCTTTAACATGAGAATGTCCTGCTGTTCCTGTTCATTTACCTCCCCAATCCAACCCTTTCTCCCTTTACCTGCTATTTGGAATGTGAATTGAATAGATCTTTTTATGTTGAATTTGTCTGTTTGCATATGGGATAGAATGGTTTCAAATTGTGTGCACTACAGAAGCCCTTATTTCTTTGTGACAAAACTATCCACACTAGTAAGATATTTGAATTCTAAAGATATTCTTATAAAGGTACTGTATTTCCTTGTAACTTGTTTCCTACTCAATTCACTTTATTATCAAATACTATTCTGAATGTCATTGGCGCCATCATGTGTTAATAATGTGACCTTTTTCTATATTTCTAGGTTGATGTTGATGAGTCTTCTCTTAGTCCAGAGGAGCAGAAAGAAAGAAAGATCATGAAATTGTTGCTAAAAATTAAAAATGGCACACCTCCAATGAGAAAGGTATCTATTGATTAAATTTATATGCATTTCTCCCAACTCAGTTTCTGTAGGAATTCACAGATTTTCTTGTATGTTTTTAGGCAGCGTTGCGTCAGATTACTGATAAAGCACGTGAGTTTGGAGCTGGTCCACTATTCAATCAGATCCTGCCCCTGCTGATGTCACCAACACTCGAAGATCAGGAGCGCCACTTGCTTGTTAAAGTTATTGATAGGATCTTGTATAAACTTGATGACTTGGTTCGTCCATATGTACATAAGGTATGCAAGTTCTAGTTTGAGGATGCAAGATGCATCTAAATGACCCTATCTAAACTTTGAGCAATATATAGTATTTACAGTTTTGATTATTGGGTAAAGTATAGTCTCCTGCTGACAGTTCTTTCATGGAAGATGAGGCAGCCATGTGAAAGACCGCACCTCTCCCCTTGAGAGTGGGAGAAGAATTACATATTATACTAGCCATTTAGAATTATAAATATTTTTTATTAAAATACATTTCCTCTGTGTCCAATCCACGGCATACAGTGGGTAATTGGCTCCGCCTTCCAACTGGTAGGACCAATCCAAATTTCTGTAAGTGAGCTCTATCTTCCCTGTGTAGTTATTTTTGTCTTACTAAACTTGGAGGATGGAGGTTTTTTTCCTCCTCCACAACTTAGCCGCCTACATTTCAGTATTCATAAAATTTGTTTTACCTTATGGAAACTGCCTAACTGCAGTTACATCTCCATATTCTGCCATTCTGGTTCCGAACTACCTCTCACCATCAGGCTACGAGGTATGTGCCAGCCTCCTGGGGTCCTGGCTAATCACTACAGTGTTCTGCCCAGCTCCCCTGACTCCATACAGTCCCAAGCGCACAATCGACAGATCTATCTGGAAACCAGAAGTGACAGAACGTGCGTTCCACGGATGGAACGCAGAAGGGAACTGAATTGGCTGGAGAATCTATAAGGCATGTTCGGATTGCGTCCTGGGCATGAAAGCGTAACGTTACTATGACTTAATGTACCATTTAATTAATGTTTTTGTCCAAAATAGCTAGCTTATTGATATATTTTTGATACTTTGCTTTCCTGATTTAGTCAAGCTTAAATCTTCATACTATGTCTACTCCTGAAGATATTAAAGGTGACAAACCTAAGGCAACTGACACCTCTAAAGAGGAAGTCAGCTCCAAAATTTAAAAGCTGTGCAGGCTGTGACCAAAAGCTCCCTGTCCCGGACCCAGTGAAACTCCGTGTAGAATGTCTAAAGAAGGCAGTGGGTAGTGATGTACCTACACAGTTCCAAGATTTCCTCACATGGATGAAAAAAATCAATGCAGGAAGCTTTTACATCTATACAGGAATCTGCACACAAACGAACAAGAGGATCAGACCCTGACGAGGGACCCTCTAGAAGAGAAGAGGAAGATGAATAAAGTTTCCTTTAAATTGAAACAGACTCCTCTTCTGCTGAAGAACGGGAAATCACTGACGTTGGCAGCTTCAATATGGATCGAATGGATAATCTGTTAAGGGCTATGAGAAAATCATTGGGGCTTTCTGAAATACAGAAGGATCTAAATATAATGGACACATCCTTCGTGTTATATAAGAAAACTAGCCCACGAATCCCAATTCACAATTCCATACAGGAGATTACATCTGAGTGAAACAGTCTGACAAGCGTTCTATGTCAAAAAGATTTCAACGCATGTATCCATTTGCAGAGGACGAGACATCTAATTGGTCCACACAACCTAAATTTGATGCAGCCATAGCCCAGACAATACGGAGAACTACCATACTCCTGGAGGATGATGCTACACTCCAGGATGCAATGGATGAACCAGCAGATAGTGTGCTTAAAAAACAATTTACCATTGTTGGACAAAACCTCAAAACAGCAACTGCCATGGCCTCTGTGTTTCGGACACTCCGTATATGGCTAACAGACATAGAAGAAAAAATAGAATACTCAGTATCCAGAGGACGTATATTGAAAGATTTAACTACTATTAAAGATGTCATCAGTTATTCATGCGACACTTCACTGGATCATATACGTCTGCTTGCAAGATCATCTGTAACATCTAGACGTGCACTGTGGATCAAGGCCTGGGAGGCTGGCCCTTCTAAAAACAGGCTGGTATCTCTGCCCTTCACTGGTACAAAATTGTTCAGAGACCAGCTTGAAGAAATCATCTGGGGGTAAGAGTCCTTTTTTGTCCCAGGGGAACAGACCCAGAAGCCCTGCCAGAACTACTCAGTAGTGGTAACAGTCCTTTTGAGAAGCACATCAATATCAGCCTGGAAGAAATTATGACCAGAAAAGACTAGGTCCACCCCAGTCGCAAAGATCTGGAAATCGCAGAGCTTTCCAGAAAAAAGGACAGTTCAACAAATGAAGCCACCACAATCCCTTCTATCCCTCCAGTAGGGGGCAGACTGGAGGAATTCCATCAAACCTGGAGTCACATTCATCCAGACACATGGGTCATGGACATAATAAAGGGGTATTCTCTGGAATTCAGAACTGTCCCAACCAAACATCACTTCATAACGTCTACTGTCAGGAACAAGACCAAGGCAATACAGATAAAATAAGCTCTTCAAATCCTAATCCATAACAGAGTGATAGAGGAAGTTCCCAAACTTCAGCAGTTCAGGGGCTTCTACGCCAATCTTTTTCTCGGTTTTAAAGCCTACAGGGGACTTGTCTTATTCTGGATTTAAATTAACTGAACAAACTGCTGAAAATACGTCACTTCAGGATGGAAACAATAGCCTCCACCTTGAAGTTAATTAAACCCCGGTCCTTCCTTACCAGAATAGACCTGAGGGAAGCCTACTGTCATATCCTGATACAGGAGCAGCACAGGAGATTCCTGAGATTTCACATTTTTGGCCAGCACGATCGGTACCAGAACTGCCATTCGGACTAGCATCAGCACCAAGGGTCTTTACCAAAGTCATGCCATTGCCATGGCAGAACTCAGGGAAGTTCATCGGAACAGTCATTCCATTCCTCAACGATATCTTAATTGTGGAAAGCTCATACCAACAGTCAGTCGTAAGTACCAACATTTGCATCGACCTCCTCCACAGACTGGGATGGCTAGTCAACATCCAAAAAGCTCTCTACTACTAGCCCAGAATCTTATTCATAGGGATGAACTTCAACACCAGAAAAAAACCTAGCACCCTGTCCAGGGAAAGACAGAGGCGAATGAAGGACAAAAGAGAATTATTCCTACAAAAGAAATTCAACAGCCTGCAGAATTTTTAGAAACTTCTCTGACATCTTTCATCAACAGTCAAAGTCCTGCCTTGGACCAAAGTTCACTTCCGCTTGACACAAATCAATTATCTTACATACTACAGAAAGAATCCTCTCAAACTCTATCACAGGATTCCTCTACTCAGCCCTGCCAGGCAAGAATTACGGTGGTGGACCACCTGTCAAATCTGTCCAAGGGCTGGTATCTGATAGAACCAGAATGGAATACTCTGTACATGGATGCCAGCAACTCCGGTTAGGGAGGGATCTGGAACAACAAGACTGTTCAGGGATCCTGGTCCCACCAGGAATCAAGGCTTCATATCAACAGGCTGGAGCTTTTAACTGTCTGGAAAACCCTAAAATACTTCAAGAAGGACCTACAGGGATCTGCAGTCCTCATAAGATCAGACATCACCTCGGCAGTTCAGTACCTGCGCAATCACGGAGGAACAAGAAGCCCTCCGCTATACTAGCTGGCACTAAAGATTCTTTGCTGGGCAGAGAGGCACCTTCTGACTCTATCAGCAAACTTCCGATCAGGCCAGCTAAATGTCCAGGCAAACTTTCTAAGTCGTCACAAAATAGACCCCAGAGAATGGAGTGTGAACAAAGCAGTTTTCCAGTCCATAACTAAAACCCTGGGAGTACCATCAATAGATATCATGGCAACAAACCTAAATAACCAGTGCCCAATGTACATATCAAGGTGCTACGAACCACAGGCTCAGACACAGGATGCGCTCCAAATTCCTTGGACCTTTCATCTAGCCTACCTATTCCCACCACTTCCCATGATGACAGAAGTGGTAAGAAAAATAAGAGACAAATCCGAGGTAATCTTGATGGCTCAAGATTGGCCTCGGAAACCATGGTATTCAGACCTCCTCCAGATGTCAGTCAGACAATACATCAGCCTGCCCAAAATACCGAACCTTATATTTCAAGGACCTCTTCTACATCTCGATCCAACCTACTTCCAAGGCTTGGAGGCTGAGCGGCAGTCATTAAGTCTACAGGGAGTTTCTGACTCCATAATTAAAACCGTTCTGAAGGAACGGAAACCTTCATCTACAAAAAAATTTGGTCTGCAAATAACTTGGATCATTCATCCATATCAACAATTTTAGATTTCCTGCAGTCAGGATTTCAGAAAGGTCTTAACAGCATCATTAAAGGTACAACTTTCTGCTCTGTCGGCAATCCTGGAAGCACTATTTACGGACAACTTGTCAATTTTATCAGTCGATATGTGTCTTCTATCTCAAAGGTGAAACCCACAGTCAGGGAGACTATCCCTCCTTGGGATTTGAATCTCTGGTTCTTCAACAGTTGTCATCTCACCCATACTCCAAACCCATGGAAGATATTTCTCTGCACCCAACCTTAAATACTACATTCTTAACGGCCTTAACATCTGCCAGGCATATCGGTGAACTGCTAGTCTTAGTCTGTGTGCCTCCATTTCTTTCATTCCACCAAGATAAGGTTGTGCTTTGCCCAAAAACCTCTCTCCTCACTAAAGTTCTCTCCCAGTTCTACCTGAATCAGGAAAAAGTTCTACCTTCATTCTGTCCTAATCCTTCTCATGCATTAGAAAAACGGCTTCATAATCTTGATCTCCTGCGATGTCTGAAAATTTACCTGCACAGAACCAAACTATCTTAAAAGATTCCTTATTTCTACTTTTTGTGGCAAATTCAAGGGCTCAGCAGCATCCAAGCCATCCATTTCACTCTGGATTAGAGACTGCATCAACCTGGCCTATGAGTCTGCCAACATTGATCCACCTCAAGGCATTAAGGCCCATTCCACCAGAGCCATGTCCAGTTCATGGGCACAAAAAGCCTCCGCATCTCTGAGGAATTTGCAAGGCAGCAACCCTGGTCCTCTGTCTCGACTTTCATTAGGCTACAGGCTGGACTTTCAAGCATCATCTGATGCAAAGTTCGGTCGGAAGGTGCTTAAAGCTGACATTCCTATCTGAGCTTCTGGTCTTTCCCTCCCAAGTAACATCTGAGGTACTACTCTGGTAAGTCTAAGTCCCGCTATATGCTGTGGATTGGACACAGAGGAAGAGGCGAAATTTACTCACTGATATTTAAATGTTTTTCCTCTGTGTCCTTCCACGGCAACCCACCCGCTGGTTATTGGTATGTGTATCGTTTCAACCAAATATGTTTTTTATACAGCTGCCTAATATTGCATGTTCCTCTACTGAATGATCTCTAACTTATTGTATCTTTTAGCTTGGACAACTGTATAACCACACAGGGAAGATAGCAGAGCACCTTTAACACTTTGAGTGCCAGAGTGGTATGGAATGCATTGTAAAGCAATGCATTCCGTACCACTCTGGCACTCAAAGGGTTATAGAAATTTTGATTCGTCCTACCAGCTGGAAGGAGAAGACAATTACCCACTGTATGCCGTGGCAGGACACATAGGAAAAACAAATATCTGAGTAAATTTCACATTTTCTCCATCATACAGTATGACATACAGGTACCATGGGGAGGAGACATCCTTCCTAGTAGGCTGGAACATTTCATAAAAACAAGGAATTGAGGTGGAGCCTTACCTTCCCCCTTTTCAGGCTACACTAGCCCTGACCCATCCAGTTTGACAGAGAGAACAGGCTAGGAAACGCTCTGCTTAGTTTTCAGTATAATTTTTATTTTCTGGTTAAATATAGGTTGTCACAGTTGCCCCATTAGGTGGGTTACCATTCCTGGCTTCCCCTGGAGGAGTGTCCATATTTCAGTTGCTTTTGTGGACCCTTGCAGCCCTGTGTAGAGAATCTTGTAGCCCAAGTTTGTCTCTCCTAAGTGGGTCTCTCTGAAGCTCTGGTTCTTCATGGTCCACTTGTTCCATTTGCTCCCCTTCCTGCAGGGGTTATCTTGGAGTCTAGAACTCCTGCACTCATGTTGGGTATTTTATTTTGGTTTGTCCCTGAGTGTTCTGGAGCTTGAATTTCTGCTTTTTGGGTAGTTAACCACTTCCCTGCTTTTTTAACTGGGTTTTCTCTTCAGGGTTATGCATTTTTATTACCCCCCACATGTCCCCTGGAGGTCTTTGGGTGTTTTTGGTAACTTTTGAAAAATTGGAATTTTTTTGTGCATGGTGCCTTTAAGGCAGGCTTCACTGGAGTCTGCACTTGCTTTATTGACATTTATGGGACAAACTGCTTTGAGACATCTCTGCAACAGTTTGTCACACAGAGTCTATTAAGGACCAGTCTGTTTTGCAGGTGGTTTCGGATGGGGACAGATAAGGGTTCAAGTCCCTTCCTCCCTTCAGGTTCTTCCAGTCCAGGGTTCCCCAGGGCCAGAAAAAGTTGAGTCTCCAACAAAGCCGTTCAGTCTCTTCTGAAGGGAGTTCTTGTTGCAGGTCCACTTCGAGAGTGAGGTCCAAAGGACCTAAATTTTTATGTGGAGAATGCTTGCTCCCTTTAAGATGGAGTTCTTGTGCTCTGTCATCGCAGCAATGTCCTCACTAGTATTCCTTGCATCTCTAGTTCTACAGGACACTTGCTCATCCCTACACGCCTGGACAGCCAGAGGTATCACCATTTTGCCTTTGCCTCTGAGCGAAACCAATTCAGCTGTCTGCTGTTTTGGGCTTACCTCAGGTGTTTGCCCGAGTTCTGGGCACCTTGATGGCCTTCATTCGCACCCAGGGGAGGTGATTCAGGTGATTCCTTACATCAATGACCTTGTGTGAAAGGCACAATCACAGGAGCTCCTGGACCAGCACGTCCAGGGTTTTAGTCTTCCTCAGTCCCCTCTCAGGAATTAGTTTTCCTGGGGCTCAAGTTCGACACCCATTTCCTTTCAGCAGATTATGCGACTGGTGTCCCAAGCTCTGGAGTGGTAATCGGCCCCAAGCAGGAAGTTCGTGAAACTTGCTGGATGCATAGTGTTCCTCGTGGAGGCGGTGCCTTATTTTTATTGTCCACACCAGGGAGCTCCAGAGACTCCTCGTCCGATCTTGCCACGTTAATACAGATCTCTTGGATCTGCAGGTCTCCCTTACTCCGGAAGTCACACAAGATCTGTGGTGGTAGCTCAGCAGCAACCTGTATCAAGGAAAACTGTTTGATCCTGGAATGGACTTTCTTCATGACGGATGCCAGCCTGATGGGCAGGGGTGCGGTTCTGGGTCACTTTGGGATCCAGGGCAGATGGACCTTCAACATTCTGGAGCTCAGGGCAATCCGTCTCATACTTTTGTATTGGTCCCTTCAGCTGAGGGGTCATCCAGTAAGCGTCCAACTGGACAACGCATCTGGCTTGCATCAACAAGCAAGGAGGCACTCAAAGTACTCCTGCTTAGTAAGAGGTCAAGTATATCTTGGTTTGGGCAGAGGCTCACGTTCCAGCCACCTCCTCCATTCACTTTCTAGGGGGTAGACTATGTCCTGGCCGACTTCCCAAGTCGCAAACGGTGGACCCAGGAAAGTGGGACTCTATTCAAACGTTTTCAACCCGATTATGCAAAGGTGGGGACTTCCTCATATCTGATGGCCACAAGGAACAGGAGGGTCCAGAGATTTTGTTCCAGTTGGAGGGACCCACTAGCCTTCACCACGGATGCACTGACTATTCCGTGGCGATTTAATCTGCTTACATCTTCCTTCCAATTCCTCTCATTTCCACGGTCCTCTGGAAGATTCAGATGCTCAGTCCGGCTTTTATTATGATTGCTCCATACTGGGTGTGGTTCCTAGGACCTGGTTTGTCTCTCCATTCAGGATCCTTTGCCACTGACCAGACCTCCTCCTTCAGGGTTACCTCTGAGAGGAGAGGATGACTTTGACGGCATGGCTGTTGAAGCCTTCATCCTGAGAAGAGAGGTTCTCCCCTGAGGTTGTCTCCACTATGATCCAGGCTAGAAAGCCTGTCTCCTCTAAGGCCTACCACAGCATTTGGTCCATTTTTTATTTTTGGTGTTTAGACAGGGATCTGTCTTGACAGGAGTTTGACCTTCCAGTTATCCTGTCTTTTCTGCAGGATATTGTTAACAAAGGACTCCTAAGTTCCCTGAAGGTTCTGACTTCTGCTCTCCGTATTTATCCAGAGAAGCATTGCTATCTTGCCAGGGGGTTGCTCATGCTTTCTCTCTCTGCCTACAAAGCTCCCACATCCCTGTAGGACCTTAAATTTGTTTTGGGTGTTTTGTAGAAGCCTCCCTTTGAGTCCCTTGCTAACATTCCTTTACGTCTGACATGGAAGACAGCTTTTCTTTTAGCAGTGGGCTCTGTGCACAGAGTTGCTGAGTAGCAGACCTTGTCCTGCAGGCAGCCTTTCCTGGTGTTTCACAAGGATAAGGCTGTTCTTCGATCCTGTCAGGAATTCCTTGCTAATGTTGTCTGAGTTCCACATCAGGGGATTGTTGTGCTTTCATTTTGTCCTGACCCTAAATTTGACAAGGAGAGGGATCTACACTTTTTGGATGTGGTGAGCTGTTTCAATTTTATGTGCACCGAGTCTTTGTGTACGACTAATGCCTTCTTTGTAATTCCTGAGGGTCCTATGACAGGTCATGCTTCTTGCAGGGTCCCCATTGCATCTTGAATTAAGTGTACCATTCGTAAAGCATACGAACTCGGGAAGAAATCGGAGTGCCATGGTTCGCTTGTCCCACTGTTCCCTCTGCACAGGGGTCTTTCTGGAGTTCATCACACATGTTGGATAATTTATATCTTCTGTTTCTGGGGTACTTGTAGCATTTTGCGCTGGTGAGTAATTCTTAACCCCTTCCTTGCCATATTCCTGAGTTGGGGATCCTTTTTTTTATGATTTCCCTTTGGGTTAATGTGTGTTTTGTGTGTTGGGTGTTCTGTTTGTGTTTTGCCACTTTTCAGACACCATTTTTTTACATTTTATTTGAATCGCTTAGCTGCATAGCCGCAATGCTCGATTGACTCCTATGAGACCTACTGATTTGGGACATATCTCTGCAACCACTCAACATACAGAGTTGAGAGAGGACTCATTCTTCTTGTCTCCCCTTACCGTACATTCCGTTTCACGTCCTAATATCTTGGGTGTCCCGGGGGGGGGGGGGGGCTTCAGGTGCGGTGTTTTGGTACATTTCCCATAGATGCCTGTTGCTGATTGGTTCTGAGTTCAGTCGACATTTCCTTTCTCTTTTCACACGAGTATCTTACTCTGGGCTTGGTTTTCTTTAATCTCCTCCTCAGGTTAACCCTTTGCCTTCCAGATAAGTACTTTTTAGGCTTTCTGGGGTGAGATTCTTGATCTGGGGTACAGTATTTGGGTTCCCTATTCTGTAAGACCTTTTCCTTTTAGGATGTCAGATTCTAAGGGACATGGGGCTAGACCTAAGGATGCAGGGGAGTCTAATCCCCCTTGCTTATTGTTCCTCATGTGAAGTGGGGATTCCCAGAGAATACTTAGGTCACTTGTGCCCCTCATGCCCTGCTTCTCCGCCACGGTCCTCCAGCCATGAAAGAGCCACACTGGTTCAAGGACTTAAAGTCCTCTATGGCACAGTTTCTGCTTTCCCTTGGGGGGGGGTCATCCAGTCCTGGGGAAAACCCCACTTCCTTCAGGTTTGTGGCACCATAAGGCCCCTGGCATTCCTGATTTGTCTGATTCCTCTGAGGAGGAATCATTAGAAGTCTGAGAATGATGTGTTCTGAAGGGACGACTTCCCAGTTTCATGGTGATTCCTTTTGAGGCTGACCCTGCACCCTCTGTTTAGGGTCTCGTTAAGGTGGTTTTGTCTACCCTTAACATACCTGTTGACCCTCTAGAGTCTGTCTACTTCTGACGTCTTTTCCAGGTGCAAAAAGTACTGTACTGTTTTTCTGACTCATCCCACTCGGGATCTAATTATCCTGAATGAGTGGAAGAGTCCTGACAAGCATTTCACTCTTTCCAAGAGATTTTCTAAGCTGTACACTTTTGCTGACTCATCCATGGCTCAGTGGCCTACACCTCCTTAGGTGGATTCCCCCATTTCTAGGCTTTCTAAATCTACTGCCTTGTTTATGGTGGATGTTTCGCTGCTCAAAGATTTAACAAATAGGAAGCTGGAGGCTATCCTTAAGACTGTCTCAATGCCATTGGTGCGTCCTTGAGGCCTAAATTTGCTTCCACATGTGTTAATAGAGCCTTTGCTGTTTGGACTGAACAACTGACTGACACTGTCTGCAAAGGTGCCCCTAAGGAGGACCTTTTGCCCATTTTGAGGCTCAGCACTATATTACTGATGCCCTGTTTGATGCCATTAGGCTTGAGGCTAAGACCTCCGCCTTTTCTGTTGCTGCCAGATGCACGTTGTGGCTTAAGATTTGGTCTGCTGACTTGATCTCTAAGAAATCATTGGTCTCTCTTCTCTTTCAGGGTACATCCCTTTTTGGTCCTGAATTGAAGAATATCATTAATGATGTCACTGGGGGTAAGAGTACCTTGTTACCTCAGGTTCCTAAGCGCAATCCTCAGGCAAGGAAACATCTTTCCTTTCATTCGCTCCAAAATGAAGCACAAAGGCCGAACCCGGTAGCGCCTCAGGCCAGCTCCCCGTGTTCCACCCCCAAGTCCAAGCAGAAGGCGAGGTCCAAACACACTGCCTCCAAACTTGCTTCAGCATGACTCGCTGAACCCAGGTCCTCATATACCTGTGGGAGGTCGCCTGCAATATTTTTTTGAGTACTTGGACAGGCTCTGTTGCAAATCAGTGGGTATTACAGGTGGCTTCAGGAGCTTACAAGATTCCCTTCATATCCCTACCTCCCTTCAGATTCTTACCTTCTCGCTCCCCTCAGGGACAGGAAAAGCTGTCTTTTCAATGGGGTGGTGCAGGCTGTCTTGGACAAGGTGAGTCCTGGCTCCGGTACCTCAGCCAGAGAGAGGTTTTTATTCCAACCTCTTTGTTCTCAGGAAGGACGGCGGCTGCCATCCTATCCTGGACCTCAAGGATAACAATTTGTTTGTGGTCCATACTTGCTGCAAAATGGAATCCTTGCTCTCTGTCATTGCAGTGATGTGCCCAGGGGAATTTTTCATCTTTGTATCTGCAGGATGCGTACCTGCACATTACAGTTCATCCGGACAGTCAGAAGTACCTCAGGTTCTTTTGCAACCTAGCGCACTTCCAGTTCACAGCCCTACCCTTTGGGCTCACCATGGCTCCTCAGGTGTTCGCCCGGGTCTTGGGGGCATTGATTGTTTCCTTGCACACCATGGGGGTTCAGGTAATCCCTTATATGGACGACCTTTTCTTGAAGGCCTTCCTCCAAGGATCTCCTGGACAATCAGGTCCAAGACTGTGCACAGATCCTCCTCCAACATGGATGGATCCTGAATATGGACAAGTCTGCTCTGGTCCCTTCTCAGGGCCTGGTTTTCCTTGGTCACCGGTTCAACACTTGTCAGGGCATGGTTTTTCTGAAGGAGGACTTTGATCAGCAGATCACTTCTAAGGTGTGTCGTGCTCTGGTGGACATCTTCTCTGATAAGGAAATTCTAATCACTGTTCTGCAACATATCTACAATGGAGGCAGTGCCGTATTTCATGGCTCACACCAGGGAACTTCAGAGGTTTATAATCCTGGTTTGCCGGGGGAATCTGACCCTTCTGGATCCTGTCTGTCTTCCCCCAGAGGTGAGGCTAGACCTCCACTGGTCGTTGGACAGCTCCAGCCTGTTGAAAGGGAGACCCTTTGTGATTCTGTACTGTTCCATGGTAACAACGGATGCCAGCCTGTTGAGCTGGGGAGCCGTCCTGGGTCACCTGGGTGTTCAGGGTCATTGGTCGACAGAGGAAACCCTCCTTTCGATCAACATCTTGGCGCTCAGGGTAATTCTCCATACTCTGGGGTATTGGTCCTCCCATCTGAGTGGATGCCCAGTCCGCAATCAGACTTGACTGCCATCTCCTACATCAACGAGCAAAGAGGCACCAGAGGCAGAGCTGCTTGGTTAGAGGTAAAGGGTATTTTAGCCTGAGCAGAGGTGCATGTTCCTGCATTTCCACCATGCACATTTCAGGCATAGGAAACGTCTTGGCAGATTTTCTCAGTCGCCAAACAGTGGTCCCCTGGGAGTGAGAGCTCAATCTGTAGGTTTTCGACCTGTTGGTACAGAAGTGGGGTCTTCCTTGGATAGACCTGATGGACCCCGAGGACAACTGGAAGGTTCAGTTCTTTTGCTCTCTCTGGAGGGATCCTCTGGCATTTACAGTGGATGCTCTACCCATTCCATGGCGTTTTTGTCTGGCCTACATTTTTCCTCCACTTCCTCTCCTTCCCAGGGTTCTGAGGAAGATTCGGATGGACGGTGCTTTGGTCATTTTGATCGCACCTTGTTGGACCAGACAGGTTTTGTTTCTAGAATTGCTGGCACTGTCTGCTCAAATATCTGTTTCCTCTGCCACGCAGACTGGATCTCCTCCTCCTCCTCCAGGGTTACCTGTGGAGAGACGATGTGGGCAGTTTGGCTTTGACTGTGTGGCTGTCAATGCCCCATCTTGAGGAGAAAGGGCTTTTCTCCTGAGGTTGTTTCCACCATGATCCAAGCCAGGAAACCTGTGTCCTATAAGGCCTACCACGGGGTTTGGTCTATTTTTCATTCTTGCTGTGTGGACAGGGATCTGTCATCACAGGTGATTGGCTTTCCGTCCATCTTATCATTTTGCAGGATGGTGTTGAACAAAGGTCTTAGCCTTAGTTCCTTGAAGGTCCAGACCCCAGCCCTCTTGTTTTTTTACCAGAGACTGATTGACAGATGTCAAGGTCTTCTTTCAGGGTATCTCTCATGCTTTCCCTGCTAGCAAGGCTCCCACTCCTCAGTGGGATCTTAATCTTGTCTTGGGGGTCTTGCAGCAGCTTCCTTTTGAGTCCTTCGCTACCATTCTTCTGCGTCGTCTTACGTGGAAGATGGCTTTTCTTTTGGCTGTGGTCTCTGTCCGTGGAGTTACGGAGTTGCAGGCCTTGTCCAGCAATCTGCCTTTTCCTGGTGTTTTGCACGGATAAGGCTTTTCTCCGTACCTCCCAGGAATTTCTAATGGAAAATGTTTCTCTGTCATCCAATATGACATACAGGTACCATGGGGAGGTGACAGCTCCTCCCAGTAGGCTGGAACACTTCTAGAAAGTGGGTGGAGCCTCCCCTCCTCCTCCTCAGGCTATCCCACTGTCCCAGCCTCCGATAGACTTGTTCCAGTAATCTGTGTGAAGGCTGAGAACTTTTCTACTTAGTTTTATATTTCTTTATTATTTTCTGTGTTGGATATGGGGTGTCACAATTCCTCTGTTAGGTGGCTTACCATTCCTGGCTTCCCCTGGAGGATTTTCCAGCTATCAGGTGCTGTTGTGGACCCTTGCAGCACTTTGGAGAGTATCATGCAGACCATGTTTCTCTCTCCTGATTGGGGGTCTCTGAGGCTCTGTTGTTTCAATGGTAATCTGAAGACCGTAACCCTTTGAATGCTATGGTCCACTTGTCCGAGTATTCTCTTCCATACAGGGGTCATCTTGGAGTCCAGAACTCCTGCACTCAGTTGGGTATCGTATTTGGTTTGAGTTCCGCGTCTTTAAGACTCATACCACGTGACCGCACTTGCTCCATTGATGTCTATGGGACAAACTGTTTTGGGACATCTGTGCAACAGTTTGAAGTCCTGTTTCCACCCAACACCGCTCTGGACCAGGTTATCCTGGATGAGTGGAAGCCGCCAAACAGGCAGCTTGCTTTAGAAGAGATTCTCAAAGCTGTACCCCTTTTCTGAGGCAGCTTTGACTCACTGGGCTTTACCTCCTTCAGTTGCCCCTCCTATTTCCAGACTGTCTACAGCTCTGCCCATGGCTGATGCTACGATGCTTAAAGATATGACTGATAGACTGGAGGATAGCCTCCAGCTTCCTAACTTTGCTGCCATTTGGGCTGCCCTGTGGCCTATCTTGGCTTCTGCTTGGGCCCCTAGAGCTATTGCCATCTGGGGTGAAAAACCTTTTGAGACAGTTAGAAATGGCAGCCCTAAGGAGAACCTATTAGCCCTCTTGGCCAACATGTCTGCGGCTCAGACATATGTCACGGATTCTTTTTGATACTGTCAAACTGTCAGCTAAGGCTTCTGCCTTCTGTGACTGCTAGATGCACATTGTGGCTCAAGATTTGGTCTGCTGACCTTTCTCTCCCTTTTCAGGGCAAATCTCCTTGGACCTGAACTGAAACAGATTATCAGTGAGACCACTGGAGGCAAGAGCTTTCTGTTGCCCCAGGTATCCAAATGCCTAACATGGCGAGAAAACAGCGTCTTTCGTCCCCACCAAAACAAGGTGCAAAGTCCAAGTCCGAGAGTGTCTCAAACCGGCACACATCACCCAACCACTAAGCCCAGGCAGCAGTAGCACTTAAAGCACACCACCCCCACCAAGCCCAAGTTTGCCTTTGCATGACTCACAGAATCCTGGTCTGCAGCTGCCTGGGCCATTTTCAGACTCCTGGGCAGCATCAGTGGTAAACCAGTTGGTTCTGCAAGTAGTTTCAGAAGGCTACAGGATTGCCCTCAGGGGAACTGTCCTGGGTCACCGGAGAGTTCAGGGCAGATGGACTCCCTACAGTACATCAATGTTCTGGAACTCGGGGCAATTTGCATGCTCTGGCATACTGGTCCTTTCAGCTGAGTGGGTTATCCAGTTCATGTCCAATTGTACAATGCCACGGCTGTGGCATACATCAACAAGCAAGGCTGCACATGAAGTGCTCTCGCTTGGTCAGAGGTAGTCTATTTTGACCTGGGCAGAAGATCACATTCCGGCTATTTCCGCTGCGCACATTCCAGGTGTGGACAACGTTCTAGCAAGCTTTCTTAGCCGCCAGTGGGCGAACCCCAGGGAGTGGGAGCTCAACCCATACTTTTTTGACCTGTTGGTGCAGAGGTAGGGTTTTCCACAGATATACCTGATGGCCACCAGGGACAACAGGAAGGTTTAAGTGTTTTGTTCCGTTTAGTAGTATCCTCTGGCCTTTGCTGCTGAGGCTCTTGCGATTTCATGGCATTTTCATCTGGCTTAAATCGTCCCTCCAATCCCTCTCATCCCCAGGGTGCTGAGGAAGATTCGGATGGACGGTCCAGTGGTCATTGTGATTGCCCCCTATTGGACCAGGAGGCTGTGGTTCCCAGAACTAGTGGCCCTCTCCATTTGGGATCCATTTCCACTGCCACGCAGACCGGATCTCCTCTTAAAGGGATATTTATGAAAGGAGGATGTGGAGTACATGGCTTTGACTGCTCCATCCTAAGGAGGAAAGGTTTTTCTCCTGAGATCTCCACTGTGATCTAGGCTTGGAAACCGGTCTCTTACCACAGGGTTTGGTCCATTTTTCAGTCTTGGTGTGTTGACAGGGACCTGTCTTCACAACAGATCTTCCGGTGGTCCTGTCCTTTTTACTGGATGGTGTGAACAAAGTGCTCAGGCTTAGCTTCATGAAGGTTCAGACTTCTGCACTTTGTTTTTTTCCAGAGACTCATTGCCATCTTGCCAGATGTCAAGGTATTCAGGGCATCGCTCATGCCTTCCCTGCCTATAAGGCTCCCACTCCCGAGTTGGACCATAATCTGGTTTTGGGAGTCTTGCAGTGGCCTCCCTTTGAGTCCTTGGCTACCATTCCTCTGTGCCTTTTGACACAGAAGATGGCCTTTCTTCTGGCCGTGGTCTATCTGCAGAGTTGGTGAATTGCAGGCCTCGTCCTGCAAAAGGATAATAGTACCTCCCAGGAATTCCTTACTAGGGTGGTCTGAGTTCCACATCAATCAAGAGATCGTTATGCCTTCATTTTGTCCTGGCCCCAAATCTGACAAGAAGAGAGGTATCTCCACTTGTATGTGGTGCTCTGCCTCAAGTTCTGTGTGCACCGTACGGAGTCTTTCCTTAAGACTGAAGCCTTGTTTGTCATCCCTGAGGGGTCCTATGGCAGGGATGGGCATATCCAAGGTCACTATTGCTTCTTGAAT
>JBBDGT010000178.1:0-7500 GCA_037306005.1 Rhinophrynus dorsalis | reverse complement strand
TCTCAGTCTCACACATCTCAGTCTCACACACTCTCAGTCTCACACACTCTCAGTCTCACACACTCTACAGTCTCACACACTCTCAGTCTCACACACTCTCAGTCTCTCACAGTCTCTCACAGTCTCTCTCGCAGTCTCACACAGTCTCTCTCGCAGTCTCACAGTCTCACACAGTCTCACACTTTAACACAGTCTCACACTCTCAGTCTCACACTCTCACAGTCTCTTTCACAGTCTCACACACTCTGTCTCACACACTCTCAGTCTCACACACTCTCAGTCTCACACACTCTGTCTCACACACTCTCAGTCTCACACACTCAGTCTCACACACTCTCAGTCTCACACACTCTCAGTCTCACACACTCTGTCTCACACACTCTGTCTCACACACTCTCAGTCTCACACACTCTCAGTCTCACACACTCTCAGTCTCACACACTCTCAGTCTCACACACTCTCAGTCTCACACACTCTCAGTCTCACACACTCTCAGTCTCACACACTCTCAGTCTCACACACTCTCAGTCTCACACACTCTCAGTCTCACACACTCTCAGTCTCACACACTCTCAGTCTCACACACTCTCAGTCTCACACACTCTCAGTCTCACACACTCTCAGTCTCACACACTCTCAGTCTCACACACTCTCAGTCTCACACACTCTCAGTCTCACACACTCTCAGTCTCGCAGTCTCACACAGTCTCACACACTCTCACTTTCACACAGTCTCACTTTCACACAGTCTCACTTTCACACAGTCTCACTTTCACACAGTCTCACACTTTCACACAGTCTCACACTTTCACACAGTCTCACACTTTCACACAGTCTCACCACTCTCGCAGTCTCACACAGTCTCTCTCGCAGTCTCACACAGTCTCTCTCGCAGTCTCACACAGTCTCTCTCGCAGTCTCACACAGTCTCTCTCGCAGTCTCACACAGTCTCTCTCGCAGTCTCACACAGTCTCTCTCGCAGTCTCACACAGTCCCTCACACTCTCACAGTCTCTCACACTCTCACAGTCTCTCACACAGTCAGTCTCACACAGTCTCACACTCTGTGTCTCTCACAGTCTCTCACAGTCTCTGTCTCTCTCAGTCTCACACAGTCTCACACAGTCTCTCACACTCAGTCTCTCACACTCTCTCACACATGCAGTCTCTCACACACACACAGTCTCTCACACACACACAGTCTCACACACACACAGTCTCTCACACACACAGTCTCTCTCACACACACAGTCTCTCACACACACACAGTCTCTCACACACACACGGTCTCTCACACACACACGGTCTCTCACACACACACGGTCTCTCACACACACACGGTCTCTCACACACACACGGTCTCTCACACACACACGGTCTCTCACACACACACGGTCTCTCACACACACACGGTCTCTCACACTCACACACAGTCTCACACTCACACACAGTCTCACACTCTCTCACTCTCACAGTCTCACTCTCTCTGTCTCACACTCTCACACAGTCTCACACTCTCACAGTCTCTCTCTCACACACAGTCTCACACACAGTCTCACACACAGTCTCACACACAGTCTCACACAGTCTCACACACAGTCTCTCTCACACTCTCAGTCACACAGTCTCACACAGTCTCACACTCTCACACACAGTCTCACACTCTCACACACAGTCTCACACTCTCACATACAGTCTCACACTCTCTCAGTCTCACACTCTCTCAGTCTCACACTCTCTCAGTCTCACACTCTCTCAGTCTCACACTCTCTCAGTCTCACACTCTCTCAGTCTCACACTCTCTCTCACAGTCTCTCACTCTCTCACATTCTCATACTCACTCTCAGTCTCACACACAGTCTCACACACAGTCTCACACACAGTCTCACACACAGTCTCACACTCTCACACTCTCACACTCTCACAGTCTCACACTCTCACACTCTCACAGTCTCACACTCTCACAGTCTCACAGTCTCACACTCTCACAGTCTCACACTCTCACACTCTCACACTCTCACACTCTCACACTCTCACACTCTCACAGTCTCACACTCTCACACTCTCACACTCTCACAGTCTCACACTCTCACAGTCTCACACTCTCACACTCTCACACTCTCACACTCTCACACTCTCACACTCTCACAGTCTCACACTCTCACACTCTCACACTCTCACACTCTCACACTCTCACACTCTCACACTCTCACACTCTCACACTCACACAGTCTCACACTCACACAGTCAGTCTCACACAGTCTCACACACAGTCTCACACAGTCTCACACACAGTCTCACACAGTCTCACACAGTCTCACACAGTCTCACACACAGTCTCACTCTCACACAGTCTCACTCTCACACAGTCTCACTCTCACACAGTCTCACTCTCACACAGTCTCACTCTCACACAGTCTCACTCTCACACAGTCTCACTCTCACACAGTCTCACTCTCACACAGTCTCACTCTCACACAGTCTCACTCTCACACAGTCTCACTCTCACACAGTCTCACTCTCACACAGTCCTCACACTGTCTCACAGTCTCTTACTCTCAGTCTCTCTCTCTCACACTCACACAGTCTCACACTCTCTCACACACTCTCTGTCTCTCACACTCTGTCTCTCACACTCTGTCTCTCACACTCTGTCTCTCACACTCTGTCTCTCACACTCTGTCTCTCACACTCTCTGTCTCTCACACTCTGTCTCTCACACTCTGTCTCTCACACTCTGTCTCTCACACTCTGTCTCTCACACTCTGTCTCTCACACTCTGTCTCTCACACTCTGTCTCTCACACTCTGTCTCTCACACTCTGTCTCTCACACTCTGTCTCTCACACTCTGTCTCTCACACTCTGTCTCTCACACTCTGTCTCTCACACTCTGTCTCTCACACTCTGTCTCTCACACTCTGTCTCTCACACTCTGTCTCTCACACTCTGTCTCTCACACTCTGTCTCTCACACTCTGTCTCTCACACTCTGTCTCTCACACTCTGTCTCTCACACTCTGTCTCTCACACTCTGTCTCTCACACTCTGTCTCTCACACTCTGTCTCTCACACTCTGTCTCTCACACTCTGTCTCTCACACTCTGTCTCTCACACTCTGTCTCTCACACTCTGTCTCTCACACTCTGTCTCTCACACTCTGTCTCTCACTCTGTCTCTCACACTCTGTCTCTCACACTCTGTCTCTCACACTCTGTCTCTCACACTCTGTCTCTCACACTCTGTCTCTCACACTCTGTCTCTCACACTCTGTCTCTCACACTCTGTCTCTCACGCTCTGTCTCTCACTCAGTCTAATACGCTCTGTCTCTCACGCTCTGTCTCTCACGCTCTGTCTCTCACGCTCTGTCTCTCACGCTCTGTCTCTCACGCTCTGTCTCTCACGCTCTGTCTCTCACGCTCTGTCTCTCACGCTCTGTCTCTCACGCTCTGTCTCTCACGCTCTGTCTCTCACGCTCTGTCTCTCACGCTCTGTCTCTCACGCTCTGCCCTCTCACGCTCTGTCTCTCACGCTCTGTCTCTCACGCTCTGTCTCTCACGCTCTGTCTCTCACGCTCTGTCTCTCACGCTCTGTCTCTCACGCTCTGTCTCTCACGCTCTGTCTCTCACGCTCTGTCTCTCACGCTCTGTCTCTCACGCTCTGTCTCTCACGCTCTGTCTCTCACGCTCTGTCTCTCACGCTCTGTCTCTCACGCTCTGTCTCTCACGCTCTGTCTCTCACGCTCTGTCTCTCACGCTCTTCTCGTCTCTCACGCTCTGTCTCTCCGCTCTGTCTCTCACGCTCTGTCTCTCACGCTCTCAGTCTCACACGCTCTCAGTCTCACACGCTCTCAGTCTCAGTCTCTCACTCTCACACTGTCGCACTCAGTCTCGCACTCACAGTCTCGCACTCACAGTCTCGCACTCACAGTCTCGCACTCACAGTCTCGCACTCACAGTCTCGCACTCACAGTCTCGCACTCACAGTCTCGCACTCACAGTCTCGCACTCACACAGTCTCACAGTCTCTTACTCTCACAGTCTCTCTCTCACTCTCACAGTCTCTCTCTCTCACACAGTCTCTCTCTCTCACTCTCACACAGTTTCACTCTCTCTCACTGTCACTCTCACACTCTCACACAGTCTCACTCTCACACAGTCTCACTCTCACACAGTCTCACTCTCACACAGTCTCACTCTCACACAGTCTCACTCTCACACAGTCTCACTCTCACACAGTCTCACTCTCACACAGTCTCACTCTCACACAGTCTCACTCTCACACAGTCTCACTCTCACACAGTCTCACTCTCACACAGTCTCACTCTCTCACTCTCACATACTCTCTGTCTCGCACTCTCTGTCTCGCACTCTCTGTCTCGCACTCTCTGTCTCGCACTCTCTGTCTCGCACTCTCTGTCTCGCACTCTCTGTCTCGCACTCTCAGTCTCGCACTCTCTGTCTCACACTCTCTGTCTCACACTCTCTGTCTCACACTCTCTGTCTCACACTCTCTGTCTCACACTCACACAGTCTCACACACAGTCCCTCTCTCACACAGTCTCTCTCACACACACACTCTCACACACACACTCTCTCAGTCTCGCACGCTCTCAGTCTCGCACGCTCTCAGTCTCGCACGCTCTCAGTCTCGCACGCTCTCAGTCTCGCACGCTCTCAGTCTCGCACGCTCTCAGTCTCGCACGCTCTCTGTCTCGCACGCTCTCTGTCTCGCACGCTCTCTGTCTCGCACGCTCTCTGTCTCGCACGCTCTCTGTCTCGCACGCTCTCTGTCTCGCACGCTCTCTGTCTCGCACGCTCTCTGTCTCGCACGCTCTCTGTCTCGCACGCTCTCTGTCTCGCACGCTCTCTGTCTCGCACGCTCTCTGTCTCGCACGCTCTCTGTCTCGCACGCTCTCTGTCTCGCACGCTCTCTGTCTCACATGCTCTCACAGTCTCACTCTCACAGTCTCACTCTCACAGTCTCTCACTCTCACAGTCTCTCACTCTCACAGTCTCTCACTCTCACAGTCTCTCACTCTCACAGTCTCTCACTCATTCACACTCTCAGTCTCACAGTCTCTCACTCTCACAGTCTCTCACTCTCACAGTCTCTCACTCTCACAGTCTCTCTCTCACTCTGTCTCACTCATCCACACTCTCAGTCTCACTCATCCACACTCTCAGTCTCACTCATCCACACTCTCAGTCTCACTCATTCACACTCAGTCTCACTCATTCACACTCTCAGTCTCACTCATTCACACTCTCAGTCTCACTCATTCACACTCTCAGTCTCACTCATTCACACTCTCTCAGTCTCGCACTCTCTCAGTCTCGCACTCTCTCAGTCTCGCACTCTCTGTCTCGCACTCTCTGTCTCGCACTCTCTGTCTCGCACTCTCTGTCTCGCACTCTCTGTCTCGCACTCTCTGTCTCGCACTCTCTGTCTTGCACTCTCTGTCTCGCACTCTCTGTCTCGCACTCTCTGTCTCGCACTCTCTGTCTCGCACTCTCTCAGTCTCGCACTCTCTCAGTCTCGCACTCTCTGTCTCACACGCTCTCACACACTCACACGCTCTCACAGTCTCACACGCTCTCACAGTCTCACACGCTCTCACAGTCTCACACTCTCAGTCTCTCACTCATTCACACTCTGTCTCACAGTCTCTCACAGTCTCTCACTCTCACACAGTCCTCACACACAGTCTCACACTCTCACACACACAGTCTCACACTCTCTGTCTCACTCTCACACAGTCTCACACACTCACAGGCTCACACTCTCACACACAGTCTCACACACTCACAGGCTCACACTCTCACACACAGTCTCACACACTCACAGGCTCACACTCTCACACACAGTCTCACACACTCACAGGCTCACACTCTCACACACAGTCTCACAGTCTCTCACTCTCACACACAGTCTCACACACAGTCTCAGTCTCACAGTCTCACACTCACAGTCTCACACTCACACAGTCTCACAGTCTCTCTCTCACACTCTCACAGTCTCTCACTCTCACATAGTCTCTCTCTTTCACTCTCACACAGTCTCACAGTCTCTTACTCTCAGTCTCTCTCTCACTCTCACAGTCTCTCTCTCACACTCTCAGTCTCTCTCACTCTCACATAGTCTCACTCTCATATAGTCTCTCTCTCTCACTGTCACTCTCACACTCTCACTCTCACACAGTCTCACTCTCACACACTCACATACTCTCAGTCTCGCACTCTCTGTCTCACACACAGTCTCACACACAGTCTCTCTCACACACACACACTCTCAGTCTCGCACGCTCTCAGTCTCGCACGCTCTCAGTCTCGCACGCTCTCAGTCTCGCACGCTCTCAGTCTCGCACGCTCTCAGTCTCGCACGCTCTCAGTCTCGCACGCTCTCACAGTCTCACCACTCTAACTCTTACAGTCTCAGACTCTCAGTCTCAGACTCTCACTCTCACAGTCTCACACTCTCACAGTCTCACACTCTCACAGTCTCACACTCTCACAGTCTCTCACTCTCACAGTCTCTCACTCTCACAGTCTCTCTCTCTCACTTTCACAATCTCTCACTCTCACACTGTCTCACTCATCCACACTCTCAGTCTCACTCATTCGCACTCTGTCTCACACACTCGCACTTTCTCAGTCTCGCACTCTCTCAGTCTCGCACTCTCTCAGTCTCGCACTCTCTCAGTCTCGCACGCTCTCAGTCTCGCACGCTCTCAGTCTCGCACGCTCTCAGTCTCGCACGCTCTCAGTCTCGCACGCTCTCAGTCTCGCACGCTCTCGCACGCTCTCGCACGCTCTCGCACGCTCTCGCACGCTCTCGCACGCTCTCGCACGCTCTCGCACGCTCTCGCACGCTCTCTCACACTCTCGCAGTCTCACACACACACAGTCTCACACACACACAGTCTCACACACACAGTCTCACACACACAGTCTCACACACTCAGTCTCACACACTCAGTCTCACACACTCAGTCTCACACACTCAGTCTCACACACTCAGTCTCACACACTCAGTCTCACACACTCAGTCTCTCACACTCTCACACTCTCACACTCTCTCACACTCTCTCACACAGTCTCACACAGTCTCACACAGTCTCACACAGTCTCACACAGTCTCACACAGTCTCACACAGTCTCACACAGTCTCACACAGTCTCTCACACAGTCTCTCACACAGTCTCTCACACAGCTCTCACACAGTCTCTCACACAGTCTCACACAGTCTCACACAGCTCACACAGTCTCACACAGTCTCACACAGTCTCACACAGTCTCACACAGTCTCACACAGTCTCTCACACAGTCTCACACTCTCACACAGTCTCACACTCTCAGTCTCACAGTCTCAGTCTCTCACACTCTGTCTCAGTCTCTCACACCTCTCCAGTCTCACAGTCTCAGTCTCTCACACTCTGTCTCTCACACACTCTGTCCTCTCACACACTCTGTCTCTCACACACTCTGTCTCTCACACACTCT
>JBBDGT010000422.1:0-48435 GCA_037306005.1 Rhinophrynus dorsalis | reverse complement strand
AGAAGACTTATACGGAGTGGAGAGGAGAGGAGAAGACTTATAGGAGTGGAGGAGAGGAGAAGACTTTGAGGAGTGGAGGGGAGAGGAGAAGACTTAGAGGGAGTGGAGGGAAGAGGAGAAGACTTTATAGGGAGTGGAGAGGAGAGGAGAAGACTTATAGGGAGTGGAGGGGAGAGGAGAAGACTTAGAGGAGTGAGGGAGAGGAGAAGATTTAGAGTGGGGAGGGAGAGGAGAAGACCTTATAGGGAGTGGAGGGGGAGAGGAGAAGACTTAGAGGGAGTGGAGGGAAGAGGAGAAGACTTAGAGGGAGTGGAGGGAGAGGAGAAGACTTAGAGGGAGTGGAGGGAGAGGAGAAGACTATAGGGAGTGGAGGGGAGAGGAGAAGACTTAGAGGGAGTGAGGGGAGAGGAGAAGACTTAGAGGGAGTGGGAGGGAGAGGAGAGAGACTTATAGGGAGTGGAGAGGAGAGGAGAAGACTTAGAGGGAGTGGAGGGGAGAGGAGAAGACTTAGAGGGAGTGGAGGGAAGAGGAGAAGATTTTGAGGGAGTGAGGGAGAGGAGAAGACTTATAGGGAGTGGAGGGAAGAGGAGAAGACTTAGAGGGAGTGGAGGGGAGAGGAGAAGACTTAGAGGGAGTGGAGGGAAGAGGAGAAGACTTATAGGGAGTGGAGGGGAGAGGAGAAGACTTATAGGGAGTGGAGAGGAGAAGACTTATGGGGAGTGGAGGGGAGAGGAGAAGATTATAGGGAGTGGAGGGGAGAGGAGAAGATTTAGAGGGAGTGGAGGGAAGAGGAGGAGACTTAGAGGGAGTGGAGGGGAGAGGAGAAGACTTATAGGGAGTGGAGGGGAGAGGAGAAGACTTAGAGGAGTGGAGGGGAGAGGAGAAGACTTATAGGGAGTGGGAGAGGAGAAGACTTATGGGGAGTGGAGGGGAGAGGAGAAGATTTATAGGGAGTGGAGAGGAGAGGAGAAGACTTATAGGGAGTGGAGAGGAGAGGAGAAGACTTAGAGGGAGTGGAGGGAAGAGGAGAAGACTTATAGGGAGTGGAGGGGAGAGGAGAAGACTTATAGGGAGTGGAGGGGAGAGGAGAAGACTTAGAGGGAGTGGAGGGAAGAGGAGAAGACTTAGAGGGAGTGGAGAGGAGAGGAGAAGACTTATAGGGAGTGGAGGGGAGAGGAGAAGACTTATAGGGAGTGGAGGGAGAGAGAAGACTTAGAGGGAGTGGAGGGAAGAGGAGAAGACTTAGAGGGAGTGGAGAGGAGAGGAGAAGACTTATAGGGAGTGGAGGGGAGAGGAGAAGACTTATAGGGAGTGGAGGGGAGAGGAGAGATTTAGAGGGAGTGGAGGAAGAGGAGAAGACTTAGAGGGAGTGGAGGGGAGAGGAGAAGACTTATAGGGAGTGGAGGGGAGAGGAGAAGACTTATAGGGAGTGGAGGGAAGAGGAGAAGATTTAGAGGGAGTGGAGGGGAGAGGAGAAGACTTATAGGGAGTGGAGGGGAGAGGAGAAGACTTAGAGGGAGTGGAGGGATAGGAGAAGACTTAGAGGGAGTGGAGGGGAGAGGAGAAGACTTAGAGGGAGTGGAGGGAAGAGGAGAAGACTTAGAGGGAGTGGAGGGGAGAGGAGAAGACTTATAGGGAGTGGAGGGAAGAGGAGAAGATTTAGAGGGAGTGGAGGGGAGAGGAGAAGACTTATAGGGAGTGGAGGGGAGAGGAAAAGACTTAGAGGGAGTGGAGGGGATAGGAGAAGACTTAGAGGGAGTGGAGGGAAGAGGAGAAGATTTATAGGGAGTGGAGGGGAGAGGAGAAGATTTAGAGGGAGTGGAGGGGAGAGGAGAAGATTTAGAGGGAGTGGAGGGGAGAGGAGAAGACTTATAGGGAGTGGAGGGGAGAGGAGAAGACTTAGAGGGAGTGGAGGGGAGAGGAGAAGACTTATAGGGAGTGGAGGAGAGAGGAGAAGATTTAGAGGGAGTGGAGGGGAGAAGATTTAGAGGGAGTGGAGGGGAGAGGAGAAGACTTATAGGGAGTGGAGGGGAGAGGAGAAGACTTATAGGGAGTGGAGGGAAGAGGAGAAGACTTAGAGGGAGTGGAGGGGAGAGGAGAAGACTTAGAGGGAGTGGAGGGAAGAGGAGAAGACTTAGAGGGAGTGGAGGGGAGAGGAGAAGATTTAGAGGGAGTAGAGGGGAGAGGAGAAGACTTTGAGGGAGTGGAGGGAAGAGGAGAAGACTTATAGGGAGTGGAGGGGAGAGGAGAAGACTTAGAGGGAGTGGAGGGAAGAGGAGAAGACTTAGAGGGAGTGGAGGGGAGAGGAGAAGATTTAGAGGGAGTGGAGGGGAGAGGAGAAGACTTAGAGGGAGTGGAGAGGAGAGGAGAAGACTTAGAGGGAGTGGAGGGAAGAGGAGAAGACTTATAGGGAGTGGAGGGGAGAGGAGAAGACTTAGAGGGAGTGGAGGGGAGAGGAGAAGATTTAGAGGGAGTGGAGGGAAGAGGAGAAGACTTATAGGGAGTGGAGAGGAGAGGAGAAGACTTATAGGGAGTGGAGGGAAGAGGAGAAGACTTTGAGGGAGTGGAGGGGAGAGGAGAAGACTTAGAGGGAGTGGAGGGAAGAGGAGAAGACTTATAGGGAGTGGAGAGGAGAGGAGAAGACTTATGGGGAGTGGAGAGGAGAGGAGAAGACTTATAGGGAGTGGAGGGAAGAGGAGAAGACTTATAGGGAGTGGAGAGGAGAGGAGAAGACTTATAGGGAGTGGAGGGAAGAGGAGAAGACTTTGAGGGAGTGGAGGGGAGAGGAGAAGACTTAGAGGGAGTGGAGGGAAGAGGAGAAGACTTATAGGGAGTGGAGAGGAGAGGAGAAGACTTATAGGGAGTGGAGAGGAGAGGAGAAGACTTATAGGGAGTGGAGGGAAGAGGAGAAGACTTATAGGGAGTGGAGGGGAGAGGAGAAGACTTATAGGGAGTGGAGGGAAGAGGAGAAGACTTAGAGGGAGTGGAGGGAAGAGGAGAAGACTTATAGGGAGTGGAGGGGAGAGGAGAAGACTTAGAGGGAGTGGAGGGGATAGGAGAAGACTTAGAGGGAGTGGAGGGAAGAGGAGAAGATTTATAGGGAGTGGAGGGGAGAGGAGAAGATTTAGAGGGAGTGGAGGGGAGAGGAGAAGATTTAGAGGGAGTGGAGGGGAGAGGAGAAGACTTATAGGGAGTGGAGGGAAGAGGAGAAGACTTAGAGGGAGTGGAGGGAAGAGGAGAAGACTTAGAGGGAGTGGAGGGAAGAGGAGAAGACTTAGAGGGAGTGGAGGGGAGAGGAGAAGACTTAGAGGGAGTGGAGGGGAGAGGAGAAGACTTATAGGGAGTGGAGGAGAGAGGAGAAGATTTAGAGGGAGTGGAGGGGAGATGATTTAGAGGGAGTGGAGGGGAGAGGAGAAGACTTATAGGGAGTGGAGGGGAGAGGAGAAGACTTATAGGGAGTGGAGGGAAGAGGAGAAGACTTAGAGGGAGTGGAGGGAAGAGGAGAAGACTTAGAGGGAGTGGAGGGGAGAGGAGAAGATTTAGAGGGAGTAGAGGGGAGAGGAGAAGACTTTGAGGGAGTGGAGGGAAGAGGAGAAGACTTATAGGGAGTGGAGGGGAGAGGAGAAGACTTAGAGGGAATGGAGGGGAGAGGAGAAGACTTAGAGGGAGTGGAGGGGAGAGGAGAAGATTTAGAGGGAGTAGAGGGGAGAGGAGAAGACTTTGAGGGAGTGGAGGGAAGAGGAGAAGACTTATAGGGAGTGGAGGGGAGAGGAGAAGATTTAGAGGGAGTGGAGGGGAGAGGAGAAGACTTAGAGGGAGTGGAGGGAAGAGGAGAAGACTTAGAGGGAGTGGAGGGAAGAGGAGAAGACTTAGAGGGAGTGGAGGGAAGAGGAGAAGACTTAGAGGGAGTGGAGGGGAGAGGAGAAGATTTAGAGGGAGTAGAGGGGAGAGGAGAAGACTTTGAGGGAGTGGAGGGAAGAGGAGAAGACTTATAGGGAGTGGAGGGGAGAGGAGAAGACTTAGAGGGAGTGGAGGGAAGAGGAGAAGACTTAGAGGGAGTGGAGAGGAGAGGAGAAGATTTAGAGGGAGTGGAGGGGAGAGGAGAAGACTTATAGGGAGTGGAGGGGAGAGGAGAAGACTTAGAGGGAGTGGAGGGAAGAGGAGAAGACTTAGAGGGAGTGGAGGGAAGAGGAGAAGACTTAGAGGGAGTGGAGGGGAGAGGAGAAGACTTATAGGGAGTGGAGGAGAGAGGAGAAGATTTAGAGGGAGTGGAGAGGAGAAGACTTATAGGGAGTGGAGGGGAGAGGAGAAGACTTAGAGGGAGTGGAGGGAAGAGGAGAAGACTTATAGGGAGTGGAGGGGTGAGGAGAAGACTTAGAGGGAGTGGAGGGGAGAGGAGAAGACTTATAGGGAGTGGAGGGGAGAGGAGAAGACTTAGAGGGAGTGGAGAAGAGAAGACTTATAGGGAGTGGAGGGGAGAGGAGAAGATTTAGAGGGAGTGGAGAGGAGAAGACTTATAGGGAGTGGAGGGAAGAGGAGAAGACTTAGAGGGAGTGGAGGGAAGAGGAGAAGATTTATAGGGAGTGGAGGGGAGAGGATAAGACTTAGAGGGAGTGGAGGGGAGAGGAGAAGACTTATAGGGAGTGGAGGAGAGAGGAGAAGATTTAGAGGGAGTGGAGAGTAGAAGACTTATAGGGAGTGGAGGGAAGAGGAGAAGACTTAGAGGAAGTGGAGGGCAGAGGAGAAGACTTAATAGGGAGTGGAGGGAAGAGGAGAAGACTTATAGGGAGTGGAGGAGAGAGGAGAAGATTTATAGGGAGTGGAGGAGAGAGGAGAAGATTTATAGGGAGTGGAGGGGAGAGGAGAAGACTTAGAGGGAGTGGAGGGAAGAGGAGAAGACTTAGAGGGAGTGGAGGGAAGAGGAGAAGACTTATAGGGAGTGGAGGGGAGAGGAGAAGACTTATAGGGAGTGGAGGGGAGAGGAGAAGACGTAGAGCGAGTGGAGGGAAGAGGAGAAGACTTAGAGGGAGTGGAGGGAAGAGGAGAAGACTTTTAGGGAGTGGAGGGGAGAGGAGAAGACTTAGAGGGAGTGGAGGGGAGAGGAGAAGACTTATAGGGAGTGGAGGGGAGAGGAGAAGACTTAGAGGGAGTGGAGGGGAGAGGAGAAGACTTATAGGGAGTGGAGGGAAGGGGAGAAGACTTAGAGGGAGTGGAGGGAAGAGGAGAAGACTTATAGGGAGTGGAGGGAAGAGGAGAAGACTTATAGGGAGTGGAGGGGAGAGGAGAAGACTTAGAGGGAGTGGAGGGAAGAGGAGAAGACTTATAGGGAGTGGAGGGGAGAGGAGAAGACTTAGAGGGAGTGGAGGGGAGAGGAGAAGACTTAGAGGGAGTGGAGGGAAGAGGAGAAGACTTAGAGGGAGTGGAGGGGAGAGGAGAAGACTTAGAGGGAGTGGAGGGGAGAAGACTTATACGGAGTGGAGGGGAGAGGAGAAGATTTAGAGGGAGTGGAGGAGAGAGGAGAAGATTTATAGGGAGTGGAGGGAAGAGGAGAAGACTTAGAGGGAGTGGAGGGGAGAGGAGAAGACTTATAGGGAGTGGAGGGGAGAGGAGAAGACTTAGAGGGAGTGGAGGGGAGAGGAGAAGACTTAGAGGGAGTGGAGGGAAGAGGAGAAGACTTAGAGGGAGTGGAGGGGAGAGGAGAAGACTTAGAGGGAGTGGAGGGGAGAGGAGAAGACTTATAGGGAGTGGAGGGGAGAGGAGAAGACTTAGAGGGAGTGGAGGGAAGAGGAGAAGACTTATAGGGAGTGGAGGGAAGAGGAGAAGACTTATAGGGAGTGGAGGGGAGAGGAGAAGACTTATAGGGAGTGGAGGGAAGAGGAGAAGACTTATAGGGAGTGGAGGGGAGAGGAGAAGACTTATAGGGAGTGGAGGGGAGAGGAGAAGACTTATAGGGAGTGGAGGGGAGAGGAGAAGACTTATAGGGAGTGGAGAGGAGAAGACTTATAGGGAGTGGAAGGAAGAGGAGAAGACTTAGAGGGAGTGGAGGGGAGAGGAGAAGACTTATAGGGAGTGGAGGAGAGAGGAGAAGATTTAGAGGGAGTGGAGGGAAGAGGAGAAGACTTATAGGGAGTGGAGGGAAGAGGAGAAGACTTATAGGGAGTGGAGGGAAGAGGAGAAGACTTATAGGGAGTGGAGGGGAGAGGAGAAGACTTAGAGGGAGTGGAGGGGAGAGGAGAAGACTTAGAGGGAGTGGAGGGGAGAGGAGAAGACTTATAGGGAGTGGAGGGGAGAGGAGAAGACTTATAGGGAGTGGAGAGGAGAAGACTTATAGGGAGTGGAGGGAAGAGGAGAAGACTTATAGGGAGTGGAGGGGAGAGGAGAAGACTTAGAGGGAGTGGAGGGGAGAGGAGAAGACTTAGAGGGAGTGGAGGGGAGAGGAGAAGACTTATAGGGAGTGGAGGGGAGAGGAGAAGACTTATAGGGAGTGGAGAGGAGAAGACTTATAGGGAGTGGAGGGAAGAGGAGAAGACTTAGAGGGAGTGGAGGGGAGAGGAGAAGACTTATAGGGAGTGGAGGAGAGAGGAGAAGATTTAGAGGGAGTGGAGAGGAGAAGACTTATAGGGAGTGGAGGGAAGAGGAGAAGACTTAGAGGGAGTGGAGGGAAGAGGAGAAGACTTAGAGGAAGTGGAGGGGAGAGGAGAAGACTTATAGGGAGTGGAGGGGAGAGGAGAAGACTTATAGGGAGTGGAGGGAAGAGGAGAAGACTTATAGGGAGTGGAGGAGAGAGGAGAAGACTTAGAGGGAGTGGAGGGGAGAGGAGAAGACTTATAGGGAGTGGAGGAGAGAGGAGAAGATTTAGAGGGAGTGGAGAGGAGAAGACTTATAGGGAGTGGAGGGAAGAGGAGAAGACTTAGAGGGAGTGGAGGGAAGAGGAGAAGACTTAGAGGAAGTGGAGGGGAGAGGAGAAGACTTATAGGGAGTGGAGGGAAGAGGAGAAGACTTATAGGGAGTGGAGGAGAGAGGAGAAGATTTATAGGGAGTGGAGGAGAAAGGAGAAGATTTATAGGGAGTGGAGGGGAGAGGAGAAGACTTAGAGGGAGTGGAGGGAAGAGGAGAAGACTTAGAGGGAGTGGAGGGGAGAGGAGAAGACTTATAGGGAGTGGAGGGGAGAGGAGAAGACTTATAGGGAGTGGAGGGGAGAGGAGAAGATTTATAGGGAGTGGAGGGGAGAGGAGAAGACTTAGAGGGAGTGGAGGGAAGAGGAGAAGACTTATAGGGAGTGGAGGGAAGAGGAGAAGACTTAGAGGGAGTGGAGGGGAGAGGAGAAGACTTAGAGGGAGTGGAGGGGAGAGGAGAAGACTTATAGGGAGTGGAGGGAAGAGGAGAAGACTTACAGGGAGTGGAGGGAAGAGGAGAAGACTTATAGGGAGTGGAGGGAAGAGGAGAAGACTTATAGGGAGTGGAGGAGAGAGGAGAAGATTTATAGGGAGTGGAGGAGAGAGGAGAAGATTTATAGGGAGTGGAGGGGAGAGGAGAAGACTTAGAGGGAGTGGAGGGAAGAGGACTTAGAGGGAGTGGAGGGGAGAGGAGAAGACTTAGAGGGAGTGGAGGGGAGAGGAGAAGACTTATAGGGAGTGGAGGGTAGAGGAGAAGACTTAGAGGGAGTGGAGGGGAGAGGAGAAGACTTATAGGGAGTGGAGGAGAGAGGAGACGATTTAGAGGGAGTGGAGAGGAGAAGACTTATAGGGAGTGGAGGGAAGATGAGAAGACTTAGAGGGAGTGGAGGGAAGAGGAGAAGACTTAGATGGAGTGGAGGGAAGAGCAGAAGACTTATAGGGAGTGGAGGGGAGAGGAGAAGTCTTATAGGGAGTGGAGGGGAGAGGAGAAGACTTATAGGGAGTGGAGGAGAGAGGAGAAGATTTATAGGGAGTGGAGGAGAGAGGAGAAGATTTATAGGGAGTGGAGGGGAGAGGAGAAGACTTAGAGGGAGTGGAGGGAAGAGGAGAATACTTAGAGGGAGTGGAGGGAAGAAGAGAAGACTTATAGGGAGTGGAGGGGAGAGGAGAAGACTTAGAGGGAGTGGAGGGGAGAGGAGAAGACTTAGAGGGAGTGGAGGAGAGAGGAGAAGATTTAGAGGAAGTGGAGAGGAGAAGACTTATAGGGAGTGGAGGAGAGAGGAGAAGATTTATAGGGAGTGGAGGGGAGAGGAGAAGACTTATAGGGAGTGGAGAGGAGAGGAGAAGACTTATAGGGAGTGGAGGGAAGAGGAGAAGACTTAGAGGAAGTGGAGGGGAGAGGAGAAGACTTAGAGGGAGTGGAGGGGAGAGGAGAAGACTTATAGGGAGTGGAGGGGAGAGGAGAAGACTTAGAGGGAGTGGAGGAGAGAGGAGAAGATTTAGAGGGAGTGGAGGGGAGAGGAGAAGACTTATAGGGAGTGGAGGGGAGAGGAGAAGATTTAGAGGGAGTGGAGGGGAGAGGAGAAGACTTAGAGGAAGTGGAGGGAAGAGGAGAAGACTTAGAGGGAGTGGAGGGGAGAGGAAAAGACTTAGAGGGAGTGGAGGGGAGAGGAGAAGACTTATAGGGAGTGGAGGGAAGAGGAGAAGACTTAGAGGGAGTGGAGGAGAGAAGATTTAGAGGGAGTGGAGGGGAGAGGAGAAGACTTAGAGGGAGTGGAGGAGAGAGGAGAAGATTTAGAGGGAGTGGAGGGAAGAGGAGAAGACTTAGAGGGAGTGGAGGGGAGAGGAGAAGACTTAGAGGGAGTGGAGGAGAGAGGAGAAGATTTAGAGGGAGTGGAGGGGAGAGGAGAAGACTTAGAGGGAGTGGAGGAGAGAAGATTTAGAGGGAGTGGAGGGGAGAGGAGAAGACTTAGAGGGAGTGGAGGGAAGAGGAGAAGACTTATAGGGAGTGGAGGGGAGAAGAGAAGACTTAGAGGGAGTGGAGGAGAGAGGAGAAGATTTAGAGGGAGTGGAGGGGAGAGGAGAAGACTTTGAGGGAGTGGAGGGGAGAGGAGAAGACTTAGAGGGAGTGGAGGGAAGAGGAGAAGACTTATAGGGAGTGGAGGGGAGAGGAGAAGACTTATAGGGAGTGGAGGGAAGAGGAGAAGACTTATAGGGAGTGGAGGGAAGAGGAGAAGATTTAGAGGGAGTGGAGGGGAGAGGAGAAGATTTAGAGGGAGTGGAGAGGAGAGGAGAAGACTTTGAGGGAGTGGAGAGGAGAGGAGAAGACTTAGAGGGAGTGGAGGGGAGAGGAGAAGACTTAGAGGGAGTGGAGGGGAGAGGAGAAGATTTAGAGGGAGTGGAGGGAAGAGGAGAAGACTTATAGGGAGTGGAGGGAAGAGGAGAAGATTTAGAGGGAGTGGAGGGGAGAGGAGAAGATTTAGAGGGAGTGGAGAGGAGAGGAGAAGACTTTGAGGGAGTGGAGGGGAGAGGAGAAGACTTTGAGGGAGTAGAGGGGAGAGGGGAAGAGACCTCCGCAGGGATTCAGGTGCACTCCAAGTCTCCAGCCTTTCCACACCCACTGTAAGACCTACTTTTTCTATATGGCCTTTCATGATTGATATGTTTGTAAGCTTTTATATTTATGTAAAGCATTTGGAGTGGGGGTGTATTTTACTACCAATAAATTCTTCTTATTATTATTCCGAGTCTCACTGTGTATTCCAACCAGACACCTTTAGCTTCACAATACAAGGTTAGATTCACAATTCCACGTGTGTTTTCCAGGCAGAGTCGTGGGTGCGGGGGAAGCTGCGGGACCTAAAGGACGCCTGTGACTCCAGTCCCCTCCAGGACTGGGAGCAGAGGTCACAAGCCTTACAGAGGGACATCAGCGGCTTTGAGGGCACCGTAACGAAACTCATTCAGGTATGGGGGTGCCTGGAGATGGGGGTCAGGTTTATAGAGTTGAAGGGAAAGTTGTGTCTTGTCTTAGGGGAAGAGTCACATTTTATTATTGGAGTGAAGAGTGATGTAAAAATGACAATTGTGCCCAAGGCTTCCCGTTTTGTTGGCGCTCCCTGAATCTCTGTTTACAGAAAGTTTTAATTATCAGTGGAACTTCAAAACAGGACAGTGATACAATGTAACGCATTAGCTATCTTTTTTACATTGCATCACTATACCTGCTTTCACAGTCCTGGACAGAAATCTCTCTGGAAGCAGAACCAGGAAGCTGTCAATGCCAAAGACATAAAAGCGTAAAACAAATAAAAGGTACGGGCAATTTGACTTTGCATATATATTATATAACATCATAATAATGGTTTACTGGTCCTTTAAATCAGCCAGCATGTAGTTAGTTAGCTGACTTGCTGTGGGATATTGGTGGCCGACTGTCAGACCTTCAGCTTTTGGGGAGTATAACCCCATCATCACCAACCAGCCAATGGATGGGAGATTTAGTCCCCAACAGCTGGTGGTGCTATCTATTGGATTTTATGTAGGGAATATCTCACTCAATAGGGTCCAGAATTTAGGGGGTGAATTGGTCACTGAGACATAATGATTATGGGGAGGTCATTGGTTAATTGTTATAGAAGATGTTAAAGGGATAGTAATACTTAAAGCGGAACTTTCACATATTAATAAGTTGCCATTCAATCATTAAAGGAACAGTAAACTTTTTTTTATGAAAAAGAATATATTGTAGGGATTTTCCTATTGCGTAAGGTAAGGGTACTCCCACTGCTAAGAGATTTATATTTCCAGAGTTATTACCGTTTAAACCCATGTTTTTTTTACATTAGCAGTGCCCTCTAGTGGTCAACATTCTAATTTTATTTCCTGTTAGATTCTAATGGAGAGGAAAGTCAGAAAAGTCAGAGACATACAGTTCTCCATAGAAAGTGATAGAAACTGTTGAGTCACTTCCTGTCAGTTAGAACTATCAGGAAGTAAACACAGTAAATTCACTTCCTGTTAGGGTTGCCACCTTTTCTTCAGAAAAATACCGTCCATGGCATTCCCTCCATAGACTTAACATTGGACACAAGCCAATTTTTTACCGGCCTGCCGGTAAAATACCGGCTGGGTGGTAACCCTACTTCCTGTCAGTAAGAACTATCAGGAAGTAAACACAGTAAATTCACTTCCTGTCAGTTAGATCTATCAGGAAGTAAACACAGTAAATTCACTTCCTGTCAGTAAGAACTATCAGGAAGTAAACACAGTAAATTCACTTCCTGTCAGTAAGAACTATCAGGAAGTAATCACAGTAAATTCACTTCCTATCAGAACTATCGGGAAGTAAACACAGTAAATTCACTTCCTGTCAGTTAGAACTATCAGGAAATAAACACATTAAATTCACTTCCTGTCAGTTAGAAGTATCAGGAAGTAAACACAGTAAATTCACTTCCTGGTTATTTGAACTGTTATAAATTTTGAATAAAACATCTGACAGCGATGGGAGTGACCTTGTTTTATTCAGCAGGAAAAGCTCTATAAAATATGTGTTTTGATAAATAAAAGTTTACTGCTCCTTTAAGCATATGGCGACTGGCTTGAAAATACATCTCTTAACTATCACAAGTGGCAGATTCTAAAGAACTATTTTCACTTTGGAGACCGGAAGCCAGGTAACAGGCAGACATCTTGTCTGCGCGCCTGCGCCGTCAGTCCCGGTCTCCTGTAAAGCATTGCAGCGTGCCACATGGTAACCGGAAGGACTGACGGCGCATGCGCGCAGACTGCACTAACCTGGCCGTCAGTTTCCAAAGACTAAATATTTCTTTAGAATCTGCCACTTGTGATACGTCAAGAGACATATTATCAAGCTAGTCGCCATATGCATATTGATTGAATGGCGACTTATTAATAAGTGAAAGAGCCGCTTCAAAATGTAAACATATGTTGTAGGATTTATGCTGACTAAAACCAAGGAACTTCCACTGCTGAAAGGTGTTTTATTCAAAAGTTATTAAAGCTCAAACTTTAATTGTATAGATGATGTATCTTAGTGACCTGAAATGTTACAGTGGCGCTGTTGCTACATCATCCTATCAACAGCTCTGGTCAGTTGACCATAAATCTCCATAGGATGGTGTAGCAACAGCGCCAGGGTACAATTTCAGGCCACTGTGATACTGCACCTAAAAAAAAAATCAAGTTTGAGCTGCAATCATTTTTGAATAAAACACATTTCAGCAGTGGAAGTTCCATTTGTTTTACTCAGGGGTGATAAACCCTACAATACAATTTTTTTTTTGGCATTTTAAGTATTAATATCCCTTTAAAAAGACCTTAAACACTAAAAGTTAAATGAGGTTATCTAATTTTAAATATCATGTATTTCCAGTTGGCATCTGTAAAATTAGTTATTTTGCCTTAGATCCTAAAATGTAATCCTAAATTGTATTTGTTTGCTACATGTGTAGACTGTTCTCCTGCACGGCCACCATTTGGTTAATTGTGTTTGTGTATCTTATAATGAGGGAAGAAAGAGCTGAAGCAGTTAATCTATTGAGATTATTACCACCGCTCATCTCTTAAACAAGGAACCTACCTTTTCTCAGCCTATTTACAGACAGCTCAGCTCTATCACTTCCGAGTCTCCCTATCAGGATTACTGTGTTCATAGGAGTCAGGAATTCCTAGAAAATTACTGGGCCATCACCAGGGGAGGGCTGGCAACTTGTGGCCCAGGGGGCAAATTCAGTCAAGTGGCCCATTTCTATATCGCTCAAGCCCACTGTCCCAGCCCACCCCCTTTTGTTAACTTAAAAATTGGCATTAATGTTGTGAAGTAAGACAAGTGATATCACATAGTTTACAGTTGAAATGAGGCTACACTAGTGCGCTCCTACAAAGCTTACAATTTAAGTAATGCTACACTAGTAATACTATAGCGCTTACGAGGGAATGGGTTATGCTACTAGTGTAGCTGCATTTGGATTGTTCCTCTGTGGTGTCGTTTGTGTAGATACATTTCAATTGTAAGCTCTATGTTATCACTAGTGTAGCTCCATTTACAGCAGCAATTGGGAGATTTAGTGAGGAGCAGTGGCCCACAAGCCCAGACATATGACCGGCCCAGGGGGCAACTGCCCCCCTGCCCCCCAGGCCAGCCCTCCCCTGGCCATCACAGGGCACGTGTAAGACTAGAGTTTAGGATTTAGGAAACAGATGGAGGATTTCTGTATTACAGACACTGCATGGAGTACCAGGGAATTAAATATATTATTATCAAGGGCTCAAATCTGTTAAAATATTATATACTAATTGAAGAGCCCGTTACACTGGCCACAGTGCCACTTCCAGCCGGTCGCGGGGCAGTCATGCGCAGTAGAGACGGCCAGCGCCGTGGCTGATACAGATCTGGACGCTCCTCTGTATCAGCCGTGGCGCAGGCAGTCTCTACTGCGCATGACTGCGTCGTTACACATGTTTTAGCAAATTATTATATAGGATTCTTCATAGACAGCATTTTTTTTTTCCTTTGGTGAGAACATTCTAAAATCTTTCAAAATAAAAGGTAAAAGTAGTCACTTTTGGCCATTTTTATTAGACCTGATAGAAAACAGATTAATCCATAAACAGAGATAATTGCTCTGAGATTGGAACCCATCCAGTTCACTGAGACTCTTATCTCTGTATCTGTTTATATACATCATCCCCTACATTGTCCTGATCACTGGTATAGACACAGAGGGGTCAGATACTCACACAGCTGCCTTCAGATCAGGGATGAGCAGCTGTTAGACTACAACTCCCATCATTCCCCACCAACCAGCTGCATTGCAGTCTGGAAGTAGCTGGAGAGCCTCGTGTTGCCCACCACTGCTACAGATGGATAGGAAAGTCATGTTTGTAACAGAAATTATTATTATTTTCTTTTTACATATGCTTGGTAGGAGAACATGATATGTAAAAGGGTATGACCCCTCTCCATTTTTAAGTGTATTTAACCCCAGTTCATTTTTAGGTGTCACTGTTCCTTTAGTCACTGCACCCATTTCTTAAAGAGGACACATTTTCTCAAAGAAAAGATGGACAATTCCAGGGTAACTCGTGTGCCCCATAGGGAAAAAATAAATCCCCTTTGTTTTAAATGGGCGCTTCTCCGCTGGAATGATAGGGGAATCTCCAGGGAGCGTCTCCACTGTAATGATATGGGAATCTCCAGGGCGCGTCTCCAGTGGAATGATAGGGAAATCTCCAGGGCACGTCTTCACTGGAATGATAGGGAAATCTCCAGGGCACGTCTCCACTGGAATGATAGGGAAATCTCCAGGGCACGTCTTCACTGGAATGATAGGGAAATCTCCAGGGCACGTCTTCACTGGAATGATAGGGAAATCTCCAGGGCACGTCTCCACTGGAATGACAGGGAAATCTCCAGGGAGCGTCTCCGCTAGAATGATAGGGGAATGTCCAGTTACTTTCATAGAAATGCATGGAGGCCTCAATAACGCTCAAGGAAGAAACCCTTTGAGTGCCAGAGAGGCATCCAACGCATTAAACATCTCATCTAAATCAAACCAAATCTGTATTTGTCCCCTATCGTTCAGTCAAGACATACATAGGTGACAAGCACCCATCAACCACAAACAAGACAGAGTGTATTGTTCTTAGGCATGATGGCCTCTCAGTGGTGCTACAAGTCACATTTATCACTCCCATGTGTTATTGCAGAATGGACATTTTCATATCCCTATCAGACTGGTTCTGCCCACAGACAGTCCAGCTCCGAAATCCTCTCCGCACTAAAGAATCAGCAAAACCACAGCTGTACATTTCGGCCTATGTGGGCCTTGTCGGTGTGGTGCAGCTGAATCCCTCTAGGCACATGGAAGCAAGGTCCCATGCCTGGAATGCCCTTATAGTTTGGGAGACAAAACAATTGTGAGGAGCATCCATCAAGCGTGAACACAGTAAAGTGTCTTGTTCTAAGGCATGGTGGCCTCTCAGTGGTGCTACAACTTACGTTTTTCACTCCCATGTTCCATTGCAGAGAGGACTATCTGTGGGCAGGACCAGTCTGATATGGATATGGATATTTCCTCTCTGCAATAGCACATGGGAGTGATAAACGTGACTTATAGTACCACTGAGAGGCCACCATGCCTAGAACAAGACACTTTATCTTGTTCGTACTTGATGGGTGCTCATCACATTTGTATGTCTCCCTATAGTTCAATCGTCTTACTCCAGATTTACACCTCTTTCAATGTCTAGCATTCAAGGGTTAAAATATATGTTAATGTTAATGTGCGTTCAGTTGGTTTGCCTCAGTATTGCTCCCCTTGTCTTGATTCATTTGGCCACATGTCTCCACTGTCCATTGTTCCTCACTGTAGATGACGGAGAATCTCTGCAGGAACCAATCCCCAAGTACGGCTTCCCTCCGCTCGCAGCTCCAGACCCTGAGGGACCAATGGCAGCTCCTCAAGCAAACAGCAGCCAATCAGAGCAAAGCACTGGGTGGAGCCAAGGCCCTGCAGGAGTTTAATAGGAAGGCCGATGAGCTGGAGATGTGGATGAGGGAGAAGGTACAGAGGGCAATCCTGGTTCTGTTCTAGTGTAGAGTGATCTGGAACGTTCCAGCCCAATACTTCTAGACACGTCTTCATTTCAACACCATTTTCCAGCTGTAGGCAACCATTGGCACTCCAGCTGTTGGAGACTACAATAACCATCATCCCTAACCAGTTAGTGGACCCAACAGCTGGCGAGCCGTAGGTTGTCTGGACCTGCCATATTCACACTCTTCCTTGTTACCTAATGTTTCATCTGATCTTTTCTATTGCTTTCTTCATTTTCCTCTTTCCATGTTTATTTCCATACAACTCCCCTCTCCTCTCTTCACCCTCCTGTCCTTCATGCACCCCTCTAATGTCTCCCCACACTCCCACCTCTCCCCTCCTGCACCCCTCTAATGTCTCCCCACACTCTCATCTCTCCCCTCCTGCACTCCTCTAATGTCTCCCCACACTCTCACCTCTCCCCTCCTGCACCCCTCTAATGTCTCCCCACACTCTCACCTCTCCCCTCCTGCACTCCTCTAATGTCTCCCCACACTCCCACCTCTCCCCTCCTGCACCCCTCTAATGTCTCCCCACACTCTCACCTCTCCCCTCCTGCACTCCTCTAATGTCTCCCCACACTCTCACCTGTCCCCTCCTGCACCCCTCTAATGTCTCCCCACACTCTCACCTCTCCCCTCCTGCACTCCTCTAATGTCTCCCCACACTCTCACCTCTCCCCTCCTGCACTCCTCTAATGTCTCCCCACACTCTCACCTCTCCCCTCCTGCACTCCTCTAATGTCTCCCCAAACTCCCACCTCTCCCCTCCTGCACTCCTCTAATGTCTCCCCACACTCCCACTTCTCCCCTCCTGCACTCCTCTAATGTCTCCCCACACTCCCACCTCTCCCCTCCTGCACTCCTCTAATGTCTCCCCACACTCTCACCTCTCCCTTCCTGCACCCCTCTAATATCTCCCCACACTCCCACTTCTCCCCTCCTGCACCCCTCTAATGTCTCCCCACACTCCCACCTCTCCCCTCCTGCACTCCTCTAATGTCTCCCCACACTCCCACCTCCCCCCCATACCCCTCTAATGTCTCTCCGCACTCCCACCTCTCCCCTCCTGCATCTCTCTAATGTCTCCCCACACTCCCCTCTCATACCCCTCTAACGTCTCCCCACACTCCCACCTCTCCCCTCCTGCACTCTAATGTCTCCCCACACTCCCACCTCTTGCATCCCTCTAATGTCTCTCCGCACTCCCACCTCCCCCCTCCTACACCACTCTCATGTATCCCCACACACCCACCTCTCACTCCAGCACCCCACTAATATCTTTCCGCACACCCACCTCCCCCTCCCTCACTCCAGCACCCCACTAATGTCTCCCTGCACTCCCACCTCTCACTCCTGCACCCCACTTATATCTCCCTGCACACCCACCTCCCACTTCTTGCATTCCACTAATGTCTCCCTGTACTTCTCCCTCTTGCACCCCACTAATATCTTCCTGCACACCCACCTCCCCCTCCCTCGCTCCAGCACCCCACTAATGTCTCCCTGCACTCCCACCTCTCACTCCTGCACCCCACTTATATCTCCCTGCACACCCACCTCCCCCTTCTTGCACCCCACTAATGTCTCCCCGTATTCCCACCTCTCCCTCTTGCACCCCACTAATGTCTCCCCACACTCCCACCTCTCCCTCTTGCACCCCACTAATGTCTCCCCACACTCCCACCTCTCCCTCTTTCACCCCACTAATGCCTCCCCACATTTTCTTCTCTCCTGCTCCGCATTAATGTCAACCAACACCACTCCCCCTCTCATGTCTCCTCTCAAGTCTCCCCTCTCATGTCTTCCCCCACAGGAAGAGAAGCCCTCGTTGAGCCTTCTCCTAGATGAGAATAATGATAAAGTGCAATTAACTCGGAGGATTCTAGACCTGAAACAGGTAAAGGCTCATTAGTGTGATATTTGGATTTCTATATCCTCAGCACTCTCGTCTCACTCACCACTTCTATATACTCTCCATACATGTCCCTCTCATACATCCTTCTCTATATACTCTCCATACATGTCCCTCTCATACATCCTTCTCTATATACTCTCCATACATGTCCCTCTCATACATCCTTCTCTATATACATTACTATCTGTACATGTCCCTCTCATACATCCTTCTGTATGTATAATATCTGTACGTGTCCATACATATACATCCTTCTCTATATTCTATCTGTACACGTCCGTACTTATACATCCTTCTCTATATACTATCTGTACACGTCCGTACTTATACATCCTTCTCTATATTCTATCTGTACACGTCCGTACTTATACATCCTTCTCTATATTCTATCTGTACACGTCCGTGCTTATACATCCTTCTCTATATTCTATCTGTACACGTCCGTACTTATACATCCTTCTCTATATTCTATCTGTACACGTCCGTACTTATACATCCTTCTCTATATTCTATCTGTACATATCCATACTTATACATCCTTCTCTATATACCATCTGTACATGTCCGTACTTATACATCCTTCTCTATATTCTATCTGTACTCGTCCGTACTTATACATCCTTCTCTATATTCTATCTGTACATGTCCGTACTTATACATCCTTCTCTATATACTATCTGTACATGTCCGTACTTATACATCCTTCTCTATATTCTATCTGTACATGTCCGTACTTATACATCCTTCTCTATATACTATCTGTACATGTCCGTACTTATACATCCTTCTCTATATTCTATCTGTACATGTCCGTACTTATACATCCTTCTCTATATTCTATCTGTACATGTCCGTACTTATACATCCTTCTCTATATACCATCTGTACATGTCCGTACTTATACATCCCTCTCTATATACTATCTGTACTCGTCCGTACTTATACATCCTTCTCTATATACTATCTGTACAAGTCCGTACTTATACATCCTTCTCTATATACTATGTGTACACGTCCGTACTTATACATCCTTCTCTATATACTATCTGTACATGTCCGTACTTATACATCCTTCTCTATATTCTATCTGTACATGTCCGTACTTATACATCCTTCTCTATATTCTATCTGTACATGTCCGTACTTATACATCCTTCTCTATATTCTATCTGTACTCGTCCGTACTTATACATCCTTCTCTATATTCTATCTGTACTCGTCCGTACTTATACATCCTTCTCTATATTCTATCTGTACATGTCCGTACTTATACATCCTTCTCTATATTCTATCTGTACACGTCCGTACTTATACATCCTTCTCTATATTCTATCTGTACACGTCCGTACTTATACATCCTTCTCTATATTCTATCTGTACACGTCCGTACTTATACATCCTTCTCTATATTCTATCTGTACATGTCCATACGTATACATCTTTCTCTATATACCATCTGTACACGTCCGTACTTATACATCCTTCTCTATATTCTATATGTACACGTCCATACTTATACATCCTTCTCTATATTCTATCTGTACTCGTCCGTACTTATACATCCTTCTCTATATTCTATCTGTACACGTCCGTACTTATACATCCTTCTCTATATACTATCTGTACACGTCCGTACTTATACATCCTTCTCTATATACTATCTGTACACGTCCGTACTTATACATCCTTCTCTATATACTATCTGTACACGTCCGTACTTATACATCCTTTTCTATATTCTATCTGTACACGTCCGTACTTATACATCCTTTTCTATATTCTATCTGTACACGTCCGTACTTATACATCCTTCTCTATATACTATCTGTACATGTCCGTACTTATACATGCTTCTCTATATTCTATCTGTACTCGTCCGTACTTATACATCCTTCTCTATATTCTATCTGTACATGTCCGTACTTATACATCCTTCTCTATATTCTATCTGTACACGTCCGTACTTATACATCCTTCTCTATATACTATCTGTACACGTCCGTACTTATACATCCTTCTCTATATACTATCTGTACACGTCCGTACTTATACATCCTTCTCTATATACTATCTGTACACGTCCGTACTTATACATCCTTTTCTATATTCTATCTGTACACGTCCGTACTTATACATCCTTCTCTATATACTATCTGTACACGTCCGTACTTATACATCCTTCTCTATATACTATCTGTACATGTCCGTACTTATACATGCTTCTCTATATTCTATCTGTACTCGTCCGTACTTATACATCCTTCTCTATATTCTATCTGTACATGTCCGTACTTATACATCCTTCTCTATATTCTATCTCTACACGTCCGTACTTATACATCCTTCTCTATATACTATCTGTACACGTCCGTACTTATACATCCTTCTCTATATACTATCTGTACATGTCCGTACTTATACATCCTTCTCTATATACTATCTGTACACGTCCGTACTTATACATCCTTCTCTATATTCTATCTGTACACGTCCGTACTTATACATCCTTCTCTATATTCTATCTGTACACGTCCGTACTTATACATCCTTCTCTATATTCTATCTGTACATGTCCGTACTTGTAAGACTTGAAAGTTCCAACTCACCATTCTATGAGATAGAGATAATGGTTCTATCATTTTTCAAAAGAAACAAAGACAATAATTGTGGACAGTGGCTGAAAACACAAAACAAGAACATTTCATACACACAGATACAATCACATAATCACATCTGTATTTACTGACAGGAACAGATCCATTATCTGTACACGTCCGTACTTATACATCCTTCTCTATATACTATCTGTACACGTCCGTACTTATACATCCTTCTCTATATACTATCTGTACATGTCCGTACTTATACATGCTTCTCTATATTCTATCTGTACTCGTCCGTACTTATACATCCTTCTCTATATTCTATCTGTACATGTCCGTACTTATACATCCTTCTCTATATTCTATCTCTACACGTCCGTACTTATACATCCTTCTCTATATACTATCTGTACACGTCCGTACTTATACATCCTTCTCTATATACTATCTGTACATGTCCGTACTTATACATCCTTCTCTATATACTATCTGTACACGTCCGTACTTATACATCCTTCTCTATATTCTATCTGTACACGTCCGTACTTATACATCCTTCTCTATATTCTATCTGTACACGTCCGTACTTATACATCCTTCTCTATATTCTATCTGTACATGTCCGTACTTGTAAGACTTGAAAGTTCCAACTCACCATTCTATGAGATAGAGATAATGGTTCTATCATTTTTCAAAAGAAACAAAGACAATAATTGTGGACAGTGGCTGAAAACACAAAACAAGAACATTTCATACACACAGATACAATCACATAATCACATCTGTATTTACTGACAGGAACAGATCCATTATCGGAACCTGCAGGAGAGCATCAACAGCCTGGCTCAGAAACTGGAGAAACAGGGGCGAGCAGAGAGCAAGGGCACATCCACCAGGCGCAAGAACCTCAACAAGATGTGAGGAGGGGGCTGGAAGGGAGAGTGGAGCAGAGAAAGACAGACATACACAGAGACAGAGAAAGAAAGACATACAGAAAGAAGGAGACAGATACTGAGAGAAAGAGAGAGTCACAGACAAACATACACAGAGAGACAGAGAAAGAGGTTCATTCAGAAAGACATAGAGAGAGACAGAAACAGAGGACACAGAGATAGGCAGAGACAAAACAAAGAGGACATAGAGATAGGCAGAGACAAAACAAAGAGGATATAGAGATAGGCAGAGACAAAACAAAGAGGATATAGAGATAGGCAGAGACAAAACAAAGAGGACATAGAGATAGGCAGAGACAAAACAAAGAGGATATAGAGATAGGCAGAGACAAAACAAAGAGGACATAGAGATCGGCAGAGACAAAACAAAGAGGACATAGGGATTGGCAGAGACAGAACAAAGAGGACATAGAGATTGGCAGAGACAAAACAAAGTGGACACAGAGATAGGCAGATACAAAACAAAGAGGATATAGAGATAGGCAGAGACAAAACAAAGAGGACATATAGAAAGGCAGAGACAAAACAAGGAGAAGGAGAGACACAAAGAAAGGAAGGATAGTGGGGACAGATATTCAGAGTGTGTGTTTATCTTCAGAATTGGAAAATGGGGGGATTACAACTGGGGGTAATAATCTATTCATTTGTTTTTGTTGAAAGTGATTTACCAGGAAGAAAACATTGATATTTTTCTCATTTTCAAGCATGTCCTGGACAGATTTAACAATGACAAAGTTGCATAATTAATTATACAGACTGTTGAGTTTAGAGAGATGATTGTGGTGGGACCCAAAAGGGTGAAGTCCCCCTTCTCTCATACATTCTTCCCTTTGGTTCCCCGCAGGTGGCTGAGGCTTCAAGATACGCTTCAGGAACATCAGGTTAATCTGCAGCTGGCTCTGGAGACTGCCTCCTTGTGGCAGCAGGCAGATACAGTACTGAGAACCATGGAGGGGAAGGTAAGATAGGCGTAGGACTATTCATAATCAGTATGGCTCAGTAAGGGGAGGAAAGAGGATGGATGGGGTAGTGAAAGTGACAGTGAGTTGGAATTATTTATATGACAAAACCTCCAACACCCTACAGAAAATTAAAATAGTTTAACCCCTTGAATGCTAGACAGTTCTCGAAATCATTTGGAATTTTATTTACACACTCTGTGGTGCAGTTGCTATGCCCCAGAATCGCCCCAGTTAATCATTGTGTATACGGATTAAGATATATATATTTTGTCTTTGAGTAGTTTTAAACTTATTTTATAAAAAATATATGTTAAAGATTCTTTCTTGCACAGAAAAACAAGGTACTTCCTCTGCCCAGAGACTGTTCTCTTAAATTGTATTATTATTATTAATCAAACTTGTTTGTTACGTTAAACTGTAATGTTCTATTGTAGTCACTAGGTGACACTGTTTGTAAGTCTTACTATGGAGAGCTGTAGCCAATGACTCAAACCTCCCCACAGATAAAAATGTGTACTGCAGACACTAGTTGGTGCTGTTGTTGCCATTTTTGTACACAGCTGCAGATATCAGTAGCATTAATTATACCTCCAATGTGAAACTTAATTGTAGCCAAATGTCTGTAGGAACACACCTAACTAATCCTACAAAGTTCTCATCATAATGAGACATGTCGAAGTTTGGTCTCTATTAAGCACAGGGCACAAACAAAAGCAATTTAGCCTGTTCCCCGCTCAAGAGTATAACGTTTTATCGCTCTAGTGCCATTACAGAGGAGAAATTTCCACATACATATTAAAGTAATCCCTCCCCAAAGGAAAATCCAGTTCCAAAATGATGGGCAAGTTCCTTCTGCAGGGAAATACCAGTGAACCCTAGGCCTACGTTTTGGCCTTGTTTTGGATACAGCTGGTTTCCCTAGGCACTGACAGCAAGAGGGGAAAGCTCTTAAGGTCTCTTCCTAAGAGTAAGGAGTAATCCATACGTGGACCCCTTGCTCTCAGTGCCTAGGGAATCCAGATGCACCTCACTGATCAGTGAGGGGAGGTGATGGTATCTGAATAGAAGCATTATGAGTGGGAGGGGAGGTGATATGATCCAGCGCAGACCAGCCTTATTGCTCTTGTAGAGAAGCGCTGTGGTAATGAATGGAGGAGACTCAGAGGGGCGCATAGACAGAGAGATGAGGGACATCGCAACTCAGATCATGGTAAGAGAACACACCATGGACCACCTACCTCATGGTAAGAAAGCACACGACTGGTCAACCAGATCAGGATAAAGACTATGGACCAAGGTAAAACTGTACTGCACAGAAACAGACAAGAGGGTCGCAGTTGACATGGTAACGTATATTATGAAAAGGTTTTCAAAGGGATTCTAATACTCAATATGTAACTATATATATATATATATATATATATATATTGTAGTGTTTACCCCCCTGAATAAAACAAGGGTACTCCCGCTTCTGAAAGGTGTTTTATTCAAAAGTTATTACAGCTCAAACAGGAGGCTTCATATTTTGCTATATTTTCTTTACTTTGAAACCACAGCAGCACAGATCATTTACATAACCAATCAGAAACAGACATTACAGCCATATAAGACCCTACTCCACAGACTCCTCCTCTTTCTTTGCTGCTAGTCAGTACAGGTCAGTGTGTCTCACCCAGTGTTTGATCCGTTTTCATAGTTTGGCTATCGTTTTTACTTTTGTTCTAGGTTTCTTTTTCTCTATGGTGATCTAGCATTTATTCCTAGCTCATTTCTGCTTATTTTATGCCTATATTTTAGTGCAGTGATGCCGTAATTTGGTACTGCTGTTATTAATTCCAGCCCTCATTGCTATTACATCCAGCCCTCATGGCTATTACATCCAGCCCTCATTGCTATTACATCCAGCCCTCATTGCTATTACTTCCAGCCCTCATTGCTATTACTTCCAGCCCTCATTGCTATTACATCCAGCCCTCATTGCTATTACATCCAGCCCTCATTGCTATTACATCCAGCCCTCATTGCTATTACATCCAGCCCTCATTGCTATTACTTCCAGCCCTCATTGCTATTACTTCCAGCCCTCATTGCTATTACATCCAGCCCTCATTGCTATTACATCCAGCCCTCATTGCTATTACTTCCAGCCCTCACTGCTATTATATCCAGCCCTCATTGCTATTACATCCAGCCCTCATTGCTATTACATCCAGCCCTCATTGCTATTATATCCAGCCCTCATTGCTATTACATCCAGCCCTCACTGCTATTACATCCAGCCCTCATTGCTATTACATCCAGCCCTCATTGCTATTACATCCAGCCCTCATTGCTATTACATCCAGCCCTCATTGCTATTACATCCAGCCCTCATTGCTATTACATCCAGCCCTCATTGCTATTACATCCAGCCCTCATTGCTATTACTTCCAGCCCTCATTGCTATTACATCCAGCCCTCATTGCTATTACATCCAGCCCTCATTGCTATTACATCCAGCCCTCATTGCTATTACTTCCAGCCCTCACTGCTATTACATCCAGCCCTCATTGCTATTACATCCAGCCCTCATTGCTATTACATCCAGCCCTCATTGCTATTACATCCAGCCCTCATTGCTATTACTTCCAGCCCTCATTGCTATTACATCCAGCCCTCATTGCTATTACATCCAGCCCTCATTGCTATTACATCCAGCCCTCATTGCTATTACTTCCAGCCCTCACTGCTATTACATCCAGCCCTCATTGCTATTACATCCAGCCCTCATTGCTATTACATCCAGCCCTCATTGCTATTACTTCCAGCCCTCATTGCTATTACATCCAGCCCTCATTGCTATTACATCCAGCCCTCACTGCTATTACATCCAGCCCTCATTGCTCTTACTTCCAGCCCTCATTGCTATTACATCCAGCCCTCATTGCTATTACATCCAGCCCTCATTGCTATTACTTCCAGCCCTCATTGCTATTACTTCCAGCCCTCATTGCTATTACTTCCAGCCCTCATTGCTATTACTTCCAGCCCTCATTGCTATTACATCCAGCCCTCATTGCTATTACTTCCAGCCCTCATTGCTATTACTTCCAGCCCTCATTGCTATTACATCCAGCCCTCATTGCTATTACTTCCAGCCCTCATTGCTATTACATCCAGCCCTCATTGCTATTACATCCAGCCCTCACTGCTATTATATCCAGCCCTCACTGCTATTACATCCAATCCTCACTGCTATTACATCCAGCCCTCATTGCTATTACTTCCAGCCCTCATTGCTATTACTTCCAGCCCTCATTGCTATTACTTCCAGCCCTCATTGCTATTACTTCCAGCCCTCATTGCTATTACATCCAGCCCTCATTGCTATTACTTCCAGCCCTCATTGCTATTACATCCAGCCCTCATTGCTATTACATCCAGCCCTCATTGCTATTACATCCAGCCCTCATTGCTATTACATCCAGCCCTCATTGCTATTATATCCAGCCCTCATTGCTATTACATCCAGCCCTCATTGCTATTACATCCAATCCTCACTGCTATTACATCCAGCCCTCATTGCTATTACTTCCAGCCCTCATTGCTATTACATCCAGCCCTCATTGCTATTACATCCAGCCCTCATTGCTATTACATCCAGCCCTCATTGCTATTACATCCAGCCCTCATTGCTATTATATCCAGCCCTCATTGCTATTACATCCAGCCCTCATTGCTATTACATCCAGCCCTCATTGCTATTACATCCAATCCTCACTGCTATTACATCCAGCCCTCATTGCTATTACATCCAGCCCTCATTGCTATTACATCCAGCCCTCATTGCTATTACTTCCAGCCCTCATTGCTATTACATCCAGCCCTCATTGCTATTACTTCCAGCCCTCACTGCTATTACATCCAGCCCTCATTGCTATTACATCCAGCCCTCATTGCTATTACTTCCAGCCCTCACTGCTATTACATCCAGCCCTCATTGCTATTACATCCAGCCCTCATTGCTATTACTTCCAGCCCTCACTGCTATTATATCCAGCCCTCATTGCTATTACATCCAGCCCTCATTGCTATTACATCCAGCCCTCATTGCTATTACTTCCAGCCCTCATTGCTATTACTTCCAGCCCTCACTGCTATTATATCCAGCCCTCATTGCTATTAATTCCAGCCCTCATTGCTATTACATCCAGCCCTCATTGCTATTACATCCAGCCCTCATTGCTATTACATCCAGCCCTCATTGCTATTATATCCAGCCCTCATTGCTATTACATCCAGCCCTCATTGCTATTACATCCAGCCCTCATTGCTATTACATCCAATCCTCACTGCTATTACATCCAGCCCTCATTGCTATTACATCCAGCCCTCATTGCTATTACATCCAGCCCTCATTGCTATTACTTCCAGCCCTCATTGCTATTACATCCAGCCCTCATTGCTATTACTTCCAGCCCTCACTGCTATTACATCCAGCCCTCATTGCTATTACATCCAGCCCTCATTGCTATTACTTCCAGCCCTCACTGCTATTACATCCAGCCCTCATTGCTATTACATCCAGCCCTCATTGCTATTACTTCCAGCCCTCACTGCTATTATATCCAGCCCTCATTGCTATTACTTCCAGCCCTCATTGCTATTATATCCAGCCCTCACTGCTATTATATCCAGCCCTCATTGCTATTACTTCCAGCCCTCATTGCTGTTACATCCAGCCCTCATTGCTATTACTTCCAGCCCTCATTGCTATTACATCCAGCCCTCATTGCTATTACTTCCAGCCCTCACTGCTATTACATCCAGCCCTCATTGCTATTACATCCAGCCCTCATTGCTATTACTTCCAGCCCTCACTGCTATTATATCCAGCCCTCATTGCTATTACATCCAGCCCTCATTGCTATTATATCCAGCCCTCATTGCTATTACTTCCAGCCCTCATTGCTATTATATCCAGCCCTCACTGCTATTATATCCAGCCCTCATTGCTATTACATCCAGCCCTCATTGCTGTTACATCCAGCCCTCATTGCTATTACTTCCAGCCCTCATTGCTATTACTTCCAGCCCTCATTGCTGTTACATCCAGCCCTCATTGCTATTACTTCCAGCCCTCATTGCTATTACATCCAGCCCTCATTGCTATTACTTCCAGCCCTCACTGCTATTACATCCAGCCCTCATTGCTATTACATCCAGCCCTCATTGCTATTACTTCCAGCCCTCACTGCTATTATATCCAGCCCTCATTGCTATTACATCCAGCCCTCATTGCTATTACTTCCAGCCCTCACTGCTATTACATCCAGCCCTCATTGCTATTACTTCCAGCCCTCATTGCTGTTACATCCAGCCCTCATTGCTATTACTTCCAGCCCTCATTGCTATTACATCCAGCCCTCATTGCTATTACTTCCAGCCCTCATTGCTATTACATCCAGCCCTCATTGCTATTACATCCAGCCCTCACTGCTATTACATCCAGCCCTCACTGCTATTACATCCAGCCCTCATTGCTATTACATCCAGCCCTCACTGCTATTACATCCAGCCCTCATTGCTATTACTTCCAGCCCTCACTGCTATTACATCCAGCCCTCATTGCTATTACTTCCAGCCCTCACTGCTATTACATCCAGCCCTCATTGCTATTACATCCAGCCCTCATTGCTATTACTTCCAGCCCTCACTGCTATTATATCCAGCCCTCATTGCTATTACATCCAGCCCTCATTGCTATTATATCCAGCCCTCATTGCTATTACTTCCAGCCCTCATTGCTATTATATCCAGCCCTCACTGCTATTATATCCAGCCCTCATTGCTATTACTTCCAGCCCTCATTGCTGTTACATCCAGCCCTCATTGCTATTACTTCCAGCCCTCATTGCTATTACATCCAGCCCTCATTGCTATTACTTCCAGCCCTCACTGCTATTACATCCAGCCCTCATTGCTATTACATCCAGCCCTCATTGCTATTACTTCCAGCCCTCACTGCTATTACATCCAGCCCTCATTGCTATTACTTCCAGCCCTCATTGCTGTTACATCCAGCCCCCATTGCTCTGTTCCTTTTGGGTCTGTCTGCCCGTTCGAGCCGCGCTCTGCCTACCTTTTCTATCGGGCGCGGTGTGAGCGGCAGACTTTTCCGTTTTGGTCACCTATTGGGACCGGGGCGGTGCTGGGCTGGTCTTTCTCCCATTTTCTCAGGTCTTTGCTGGGTTGCGGTCCCAAACTTGAATTTTTAGGTGCAGTATCACAGTGGCCTGAAATTGCACAGTGGCGCTGTTTCTTCCCCATCCTATGGACAGCTCTGGTCAGATGACCAAAAATCTCCATTGTATGGTGTAGCAACAGCGCCACTCTACAACGTCAGGCCACTGTGATACTGCATCTAAATAATTCAAGTCTTATCTAATAACCTTTGAATAAAACAGCTTTCAGCAGTGGGAGTATCTTGTTTTACTCAAGGGGATAAACCCTACAACATATGTTTTTTACAATTTAATTATTATTATCCCTTTAAATAATCAATAACGAGAGAAAATAACTTTTAATATAGCTTTTTGTAACTCTTGGTTGTAGATTTAAAAATGATCTGCCTGACATTTATTTAGACATAAAGAAAGGAGGACACGTTAAATACTATTCCTATGAGACACACTAGTGTAGGGAGGGGGTGTGAGGAAAGTGTGAGATACATATTGGATGTGTTAATGCAAACATGTTAAAGACCAGATACACAGCTTGCCCGGAAATTAGCTCATCACCTCCCACATATTCTTCTCCATTTACCCTTTCGCTTCTTCTCTGTCTCTCGCTCTTTTTCTCTCTCATACTATAACTTTCTACTCCTCCACAGCACTCTCTATTTATCTACTCTCCTATCCCTGCATTGGAAACTCTCCTTTCTCTCCACCTTCTCACCCTTACATGTCTTCTTTCTTCTGTCATCCCACCTGCCTTCTTTCTCCTCTCATCCCCACCTGTCTTTTTCTCGTCTCATCCTCACCTGTCTTCTTTCTCCTCTCATCCCCACCTGTCTTCTTTCTTCTGTCATCCTACCTGTCTTCTTTCTCCTCTCATCCCCACCTGTCTTCTTTCTCCTCTCATCCCCACCTGCCTTCTTTCTCCTCTCATCCCCACCTGTCTTTTTCTCATCTCATCCTCACCTGTCTTCTTTCTCCTCTCATCCTCACCTGTCTTCTTTCTCCTCTCATCCCCACCTGTCTTCTTTCTCCTCTCATCCCCACCTGTCTTCTTTCTCCTCTTATCCCCACCTGTCTTCTTTCTCCTCTCATCTCCACCTGTTTTCTTTCTCCTCTCATCCCCACCTGTCTTCTTTCTCCTCTCATCCCCACCTGTTTTCTTTCTCCTCTCATCCCCACCTGTCTTCTTTCTCCTCTCATCCCCACCTGTCTTCTTTCTCCTCTCATCTCCACCTGTCTTCTTTCTCCTCTCATCTCCACCTGTCTTCTTTCTCCTCTCATCTCCACCTGTCTTCTTTCTCCTCTCATCTCCACCTGTCTTCTTTCTCCTCTTATCCCCACCTGTCTTCTTTCTCCTCTCATCTCCACCTGTCTTCTTTCTCCTCTTATCCCCACCTGTCTTCTTTCTCCTCTCATCTTCACCTGTCTTCTTTCTCCTCTCATTCCCACCTGTCTTCTTTCTCCTCTCATCCCCACCTGTCTTCTTTCTCCTCTCATCCCCACCTGTCTTCTTTCTCCTCTCATCCCCACCTGTCTTCTTTCTCCTCTCATCTCCACCTGTCTTCTTTCTCCTCTTATCCCCACCTGTCTTCTTTCTCCTCTCATCTCCACCTGTCTTCTTTCTCCTCTCATCTCCACCTGTCTTCTTTCTCCTCTCATCCTCACCTGCCTTGTTTCTCCTCTCATCCCCACCTGTCTTCTTTCTCCTCTCATCCCCACCTGTCTTCTTTCTCCTCTCATCCTCACCTGTCTTCTTTCTCCTCTCATCCCCACCTGTCTTCTTTCTCCTCTCATCCCCACCTGTCTTCTTTCTCCTCTCATCCCCACCTGTCTTCTTTCTCCTCTCATCCTCACCTGTCTTCTTTCTCCTCTCATCTCCACCTGTTTTCTTTCTCCTCTCATCCTCACCTGTCTTCTTTCTCCTCTCATCCCCACCTGTCTTCTTTCTCCTCTCATCTCCACCTGTCTTCTTTCTCCTCTTATCCCCACCTGTCTTCTTTCTCCTCTCATCCCCACCTGTTTTCTTTCTCCTCTCATCCTCACCTGTCTTCTTTCTCCTCTCATCTCCACCTGTCTTCTTTCTCCTCTCATCCCCACCTGTCTTCTTTCTCCTCTCATCTCCACCTGTCTTCTTTCTCCTCTCATCCTCACCTGTCTTCTTTCTCCTCTCATCCCCACCTGTCTTCTTTCTCCTCTCATCTCCACCTGTCTTCTTTCTCCTCTTATCCCCACCTGTTTTCTTTCTCCTCTCATCCCCACCTGTCTTCTTTCTCCTATCATCCCACGCCACCTGTCTTCTTTCTCCTCTCATCTCCACCTGTCTTCTTTCTCCTCTCATCTCCACCTGTCTTCTTTCTCCTCTTATCCCCACCTGTCTTCTTTCTCCTCTCATCCCCACCTGTCTTCTTTCTCCTCTCATCCTCACCTGTCTTCTTTCTCCTCTCATCCCCACCTGTCTTCTTTCTCCTCTCATCCTCACCTGTCTTCTTTCTCCTCTCATCTCCACCTGTTTTCTTTCTCCTCTCATCCTCACCTGTCTTCTTTCTCCTCTCATCCCCACCTGTCTTCTTTCTCCTCTCATCTCCACCTGTCTTCTTTCTCCTCTTATCCCCACCTGTCTTCTTTCTCCTCTCATCCCCACCTGTTTTCTTTCTCCTCTCATCCTCACCTGTCTTCTTTCTCCTCTCATCTCCACCTGTCTTCTTTCTCCTCTCATCCTCACCTGTCTTCTTTCTCCTCTCATCCCCACCTGTCTTCTTTCTCCTCTCATCTCCACCTGTCTTCTTTCTCCTCTCATCCTCACCTGTCTTCTTTCTCCTCTCATCCCCACCTGTCTTCTTTCTCCTCTCATCTCCACCTGTCTTCTTTCTCCTCTTATCCCCACCTGTTTTCTTTCTCCTCTCATCCCCACCTGTCTTCTTTCTCCTATCATCCCACGCCACCTGTCTTCTTTCTCCTCTCATCTCCACCTGTCTTCTTTCTCCTCTCATCTCCACCTGTCTTCTTTCTCCTCTTATCCCCACCTGTCTTCTTTCTCCTCTCATCTTCACCTGTCTTCTTTCTCCTCTCATTCCCACCTGTCTTCTTTCTCCTCTCATCCTCACCTGTCTTCTTTCTCCTCTCATCCCCACCTGTCTTCTTGCTCCTCTCATCCCCACTTGTCTTCTTTCTCCTCTCATCCCCACCTGTCTTCTTTCTCCTCTCATCCCCACCTGCCTTGTTTCTCCTGTCATCCCCACCTGTCTTCTTTCTCCTCTCATCTTCACCTGTCTTCTTTCTCCTCTCATCCCCACCTGCCTTCTTTCTCCTCTCATCCTCACCTGTCTTCTTTCTCCTCTCATCCCCACCTGCCTTGTTTCTCCTGTCATCCCCACCTGTCTTCTTTCTCCTCTCATCTTCACCTGTCTTCTTTCTCCTCTCATCCCCACCTGTCTTCTTTCTCCTCTTATCCCCACCTGGGAGGATAGTTGGACAGAGCCCCAGGTCAGCACCAGAATGGATTAGTCAGACAAGCCAGGGTCATACACAGAGCGGGTAGTCAGCCAGAGCCACAGGTCTGCACCAGATAGGATGTCCAGAGAAAGTAGGCAACACTGGGAGGATAGTTGGACAGAGCCCCAGGTCAGCACCAGAATGGATTAGTCAGACAAGCCAGGGTCATACATAGAGTGGGTAGTCAGCCAGAGCCACAGGTCTGCACCAGATAGGATGTCTTGGACAAGAAGGAGCACACCGAGAGAATGTTCAGACAGAGCTACAGGTCAGCACAAGAATGGATAGTCAGACAGGCCAGGTCATACACAGGATACAGGAGCAACAGGAATGATGACTGCACTGAACAACAACGTAAGGGCAATTGAGAGAAGAACCAGTTACCCTTAAAAAGGCAGCCAGGAAGTAGATAGGTGGAGCTCTGTAGTCCCAATAGTATAAGGCATGACCTTGTGCCATTCATCATTCTTCTTTCTCCTCTCATCCCCACCTGTCTCCTTTCTCCTCTCATCCTCACCTGTCTTCTTTCTCCTCTCATCCCCACCTGTCTCCTTTCTCCTCTCATCCCCACCTGTCTTCTTTCTCCTCTCATCCCCACCTGTCTTCTTTCTCCCATCACCCCCACCTGTATTTTCTCCACTCATCCCCATCCGTATTTCTCCTCTCATCCCCACCTTTCTTCTCTCATCCTCACATGTCTTCCTCCTCTCATCCTCACCTGTCTTATTTTTCCACTCATCCCCACCTGCCCCTTTCTCCTCTCATCCCCACATGTCTCCTTTCTCCTCTCATCCCCATCTGTCTTCTTTCTCCTTTCTTCCTCACCTGTCTTATTTCTCTTCTCATCCTCACCTGTCTTCTTTGTCCTCTCATCCCCACCTGTCTCCTTTCTCCTCTCATCCCCACCTGTCGTCTTTCTCCTTTCGTCTTCACCTGTCTTATTTCTCTTCTCATCCTCACCTGTCTTCTTTGCCCTCTCATCCCCACCTGTATTCTTCTCCTTTCGTCCTCACCTGTCTTCACTCTCCTTAGATACATCTTTCTCCTCCACCTCACCTAATTTCATTCCCTTCTGTCTACTTCACCTAACTTCTCTCTGTTCTCTCCAACTCTACTAACTTATCTCCTCTTCATCTCACCTGTCTTCTCTTTTTTTCTCTCCATCAATTGCCTTCTCTCTTTCACCTCTCTCTGCCCTCTGTCTCCTCACCTGAGTTATCTCACCCCTCCACCTCACTTGACTTCTTTCCTGTCCTTGTCACTTGTCTTCTTTCTCCTTTCCACATTATGTATCTTCTCACTCCCTTCTACCTAACCTGATTTCTGTCTCCTTATCAACTGTCATCTCGTTCTTCTCCACCTCACCCATCTCCACTTGTCTCTCCACCGCACTTGTTTTCTCTGTCCCCTGCACCTCACCTGACTTCTATCTATGTCATCTGTCTTTTCTCCTTTGCACCTCACCCATCTATTCTCTCTCTTCTTTCCACCACACTTGTCTTCTCTCTCCTCTCCACTTAACCTGACTTCTGTCTATTCTTCTTGTCACCTGTCACCAGTCGTCTCTTTTTTCTCCACTTCTCTTCTCTTCCCACCTGTCTTGTATCTTCTCTCCCATTCACCTGACTTCACTTTCCTTACCGCCTCACTTGTCATCTCTCTTCTCTCCACCTTACCTGTGTTTTCAGTTCTCTCCACCTCATTTCTTTTCTCTCTCCTCTGAACCTCACCTATATTGTCTCTCCACCTCACCTGACTTCTTTCTCCTCTCCTTGTTACTTGTTATCTCACTTCTCCACCTCACCTGACTTCTTTCTCCTCTCCACCTTATGTGTCTTCCATTTTTTTCCTCATCACCTGACTTCCCTCTTCACCTCACGTGTCTTCTCTCTTCTCCATGTCTTTTCTCTCCTCTCCCATTCACTTGACTTCTTTCTCCTTTCCACCTAATCTGTCTTTTCTCTTCTCCACGTGTCTTCTCTCTCCTATCCCATTCACCTCACTTCTTTCTCATTTTCACCTCACTTGTCTTCTCTCTTCTCCACACGTCTTCTTTCTCCTCTCCCATTCACCTCACTTCTTTCACCTCTCCACCTCAGCTGTTTGCTCTCTCCACTCACCTGCATCTGACGTATGTCTACTTTCTGCTTCACCTTTCTTCTCTTCTCCTCCTCCCCTGGCTTCTCTTTAATCCCAACCTCCCCTGTTTCCTTCTCCTCTCTCTCCACCTCACCTGCCAACTTTTCTTTTCACATCCTCTGTCTTCTCTCTCCCCTCCTCACCTACTCCTCTCTCATCTTGTTCTCACCTCCACCTGAACTGTCTTATCTCTCCTCTCCGCATCACACTTGCCTTTCTCACTTGACTTCTATTTCCTCCTCACCTGACTCCTATCTGCTCTATATATCACCTGTCTTCTCTGTCTTCTCTCTCCTGTCCACCTCAGCTGTCTTATATCTCCTCTCCTCCACACCTTTTTTCTCTCCCCACCTTACCTCTATTCTATCTCCCCTTCACCTCACCTGCCTTCTCTCTCCTCTCATCCTCACCCACCTTCTCTCTCCTCTCATCCTCACCTGCCTTCTCTCTCCTCTCATCCTCACCTGCCTTCTCTCTCCTCTCATCCTCACCTGCCTTCTCTCTCCTCTCATCCTCACCCACCTTCTCTCTCCTCTCATCCTCACCCACCTTCTCTCTCCTCTCATCCTCACTCACCTTCTCTCTCCTCTCATCCTCACCCACCTTCTCTCTCCTCTCATCCTCACCTGCCTTCTCTCTCCTCTCATCCTCACCTGATATCTCTTCCCTCTCCTCCTCACCCGCCTTCTCTCTCCTCTCATCCTCACCTGCCTTCTCTCTCCTCTCATCCTCACCCACCTTCTCTCTCCTCTCATCCCCACCTGCCTTCTCTCTCCTCTCATCCTCACCTGATATCTCTTCCCTCTCCTCCTCACCCACCTTCTCTCTCCTCTCATCCTCACCCACCTTCTCTCTCCTCTCATCCTCACCCACCTTCTCTCTCCTCTCATCCTCACCTGCCTTCTCTCTCCTCTCATCCTCACCTGATATCTCTTCCCTCTCCTCCTCACCTGCCTTCTCTCTCCTCTCATCCTCACCTGCCTTCTCTCTCCTCTCATCCTCACCCACCTTCTCTCTCCTCTCATCCTCACCTGCCTTCTCTCTCCTCTCATCCTCACCTGCCTTCTCTCTCTTCTCATCCTCACCTGCCTTCTCTCTCCTCTCATCCTCACCTGCCTTCTCTCTCCTCTCATCCTCACCTGCCTTCTCTCTCCTCTCATCCTCACCTGATATCTCTTCCCTCTCCTCCTCACCTGCCTTCTCTCTCCTCTCATCCTCACCTGCCTTCTCTCTCCTCTCATCCTCACCTGCCTCCTCTCTCTTCTCATCCTCACCTGCCTCCTCTCTCCTCTCATCCTCACCTGCCTTCTCTCTCCTCTCATCCTCACCCACCTTCTCTCTCCTCTCATCCTCACCCGCCTCCTCTCTCCTCTCATCCTCACCCACCTTCTCTCTCCTCTCATCCTCACCCACCTTCTCTCTCTTCTCATCCTCACCTGCCTTCTCTCTCTTCTCATCCTCACCTGCCTTCTCTCTCCTCTCATCCTCACCTGCCTTCTCTCTCCTCTCATCCTCACCTGCCTTCTCTCTCCTCTCATCCTCACCCACCTTCTCTCTCCCCTTCACCTCACCCACCTTCTCTCTCCTCTCATCCTCACCCACCTTCTCTCTCCTCTCATCCCCACCTGCCTTCTCTCTCTTCTCATCCTCACCTGCCTTCTCTCTCTTCTCCTCCTCCCCTGTCTTCTCTCTCTTCTCCTCCTCCCCTGTCTTCTCTCTTCTCCTCCTCCCCTGTCTTCTCTCTCTTCTCCTCCTCCCCTGTCTCATCTGTGTTCTCCTCCTCCCCATTTCCTTTCTCTTCTCCTCCTCCCCTGTCTTCTCTCTCTTCTCCTCCTCCCCTGTCTTCTCTCTCTTCTCCTCCTCCCCTGTCTTATCTATCTTCTCTTCCTCCCCATCTTATCTATCTTCTCCTCTTCCCCGTCTCCTCTCTCTTCTCCTCCTCCCCATCTTCTGTCTTCTACTCCCCTGTCTTCTCTTTTGTCTCCTCCTCCCCATCTTCTCTCTCTTCTCCTCCCCCGTCTTCTCTCTCGTCTCCTCCTCCCCTGTCTTCTCTCTCATCTCCTCCTCCCCCGTCTTCTCTCTCGTCTCCTCCTCCCCTGTCTTCTCTCTCATCTCCTCCTCCCCTGTCTTCTCTCTCGTCTTCTCCTTCACTGTTTCTCTCTCTTCTCCTCCTCCTCCCGTGTCTTTTCTTTCTTCTCCTCCCCTGTCTTCTCTCTCTTCTCCTCCCATGTCTTCTCTCTTCCCCTCCTCTCTGTCTCCTCTCTCTTCTCCTCCCCGTCTCCTCTCTCTTCTCTTCCTCACCTTTCTCTTCTCTCCTCCCCAGCTCACCTGTGTTCACTCTCCTGTAGACCTTAGCTGTTTGCTCACTTCTTTCACTCACTCGCCACCACTTTTGACTTCTCTCTCTTTTTTTTTCCTTTCCCTTCTCTTATCTCTCCAGTTTAATGTTATCCTCTAATTCCACCTTATACATCTCTTCCTTTGCTCCCCTTTTCTTCTTCCCTTGTCCTCTTCCTACACTTCCTTCTCTCGCCTCTTATATTCCTCTTCCTTCCTTTGTGTCTTCACTTCCATGTTCTTCTCTCCTTTTATTTTCTTCTATATTCTCTCTCCTCTTTATGTTACTTCTCTCACCTCTCCTTTTTATCTTTGACTTCTCGTTTTTCCCTTTCCATTCCTTTGTCTCACATCTGCACATCTTCTATTAGGGCCATTAGGAAAATGGAAGTAACAGTAGATGTAAGCCACAGTTTGGTATTCTATCATATATGTTAATCATATATGATGGGTGCTAGATTAACACCGATTAAAATCAATGGAACAACACATCCATCTGTGATTCTGTTATATACAGTGATACGCGTTAAGGGGTGCATTTTCTGCTGGTAATTCAGCGCCTAGGAAACACAGGAGTCCCAAACACACATGTGAAACCACCACTGGACAACAGAAGAGCAGGACAAACACATACACATGCTCAACTAGGCCTACCTGCACTGGATGAATTGATATGGGTGCCAACACCTCCATACCAATTCATCCAAATCTCCAAAAAAAAAAAACTACAAATATCCCCTAACACTCCACCCCCAAAACACTACCAGCACAAAAATATAACCATTTACATGCCAGAAGTGTATGCCCAGTCCTAACACTAACCTTTGCCCAATGTAAACCCCCCCCCCCTTTAGTCTTGCTCAGGCCACTGCCCAAGTGAGAGTGAGCAAAAGACGATCAGGGATTGGCTTTTATATGGCCATCCTCTGTTCAAATCAGTTCCCACACTCCGATTGGCTGGGATGTGGGGCACTTGTCCTAGAGTAACCTCACCCCCCAGCGAATCAGCATGTAGCTGGAGGGGTCACGGATGCTTGTAATGTCACCCTTCCAGCCATTCAATAATTCCGTGCCCTGTGCAACCCCAGATCCCAGCCAATGGGAGGATGGCCATATAAATTCCAATCCCTATTCATTTTTGCTCACTCTGGATTGGGCAACAGCACAAGAAACACTAAGGTGGGAGTGGGGGGTTATTTTATTAGAGGGTTTGTTGGTGTTGGCAAGATATTAGGGTTTTTTTTAATGTCTATTTTATTTTGTGAGAAGATGGAGGAGGACCAGGGTGTAGAGGACACTGCTGGATGTCCAACACGTCTCCACATCATCTGAATCCTCTGTCATATTCTCCTTCACTGTCTTTTATCACCAGTTTCCTTCTCTCAGCTCTTTTTTAGGATTTTATATACTCCCCTCATACTTCACTTTCTCCTAGTTCTCTCCTTTTGCCTTTTCTCTCCTCTCTTCTTTTCTCCTTCCTCCTCTCATGTAGTGAGTATGAGATACATATGAGATGTTAATGCCAACACGAGCCACAAAAGTAACAATCCCTCAGAAAAAGCTTGTCCAGAAATGAGCTCCCCACCTCCCAAATATTACTTTCCTGTTATTTTCTCTCTATATATTTTTCATTTGTCTCAGAATCTCCACTTCTTTACTTCTTTAGTTAGCCTAAATACTCTCTCCCCTCCCCACATTCTGCTTCTGTCACTTCTCTATCTCCACCGACCTCTCTCACCTCTCCTTCTTTACCACCTTCTCTCACCTTTCCTGGTCCACTCTTTTGACTCTACCTACCATGTAGTTTCTTGCCACTCCCTTTATAATTAATTATTTTGCCCTTCTTCTGCTCTGCTCCTCTCTTCTCCATCTTTATTGCATTTTCTCAGCTTTTGCTTTCCCTCTTCCCTCGTTATCTCTCTTCTCTCACGTCTCATCTCCCACCTATCCTGTTCCACTTTCTTCTCTTATGTCTCATCTCCCACCTATCCTGTTCCACTTTCTTCTCTCACATCTCATCTCTCACCTATCCTGTTCCACTTTCTTCTCTCACGTGTCATCTCCCACCTATCCTGTTCCACTTTCTTCTCTCACGTCTCATCTCCCACCTATCCTGTTCCACTTTCTTCTCTCACGTGTCATCTCCCACCTATCCTGTTCCACTTTCTTCTCTCACATCTCATATCCCACCTATCCTGTTCCACTTTCTTCTCTCACGTCTCATCTCCCACCTATCCTGTTCCACTTTCTTCTCTCACGTCTCATCTCCCACCTATCCTGTTCCACTTTGTTCTCTCACGTCTCATCTCCCACCTATCCTGTTCCACTTTCTTCTCTCACATATCATCTCCCACCTATCCTGTTCCACTTTCTTCTCTCACATCTCATATCCCACCTATCCTGTTCCACTTTCTTCTCTCACGTCTCATCTCCCACCTATCCTGTTCCACTTTCTTCTCTCACGTCTCATCTCCCACCTATCCTGTTCCACTTTCTTCTCTCACGTCTCATCTCCCACCTATCCTGTTCCACTTTCTTCTCTCACGTCTCATCTCCCACCTATCCTGTTCCACTTTCTTCTCTCACGTCTCATCTCCCACCTATCCTGTTCCACTTTCTTCTCTCACATATCATCTCCCACCTATCCTGTTCCACTTTCTTCTCTCACTGTCATCTCCCACCTATCCTGTTCCACTTTCTTCTCTCACATCTCATCTCCCACCTATCCTGTTCCACTTTCTTCTCTCACATCTCATCTCCCACCTATCCTGTTCCACTTTTTTCTCTCACGTCTCATCTCCCACCTATCCTGTTCCACTTTCTTCTCTCACGTCTCATCTCCCACCTATCCTGTTCCACTTTCTTCTCTCACATATCATCTCCCACCTATCCTGTTCCACTTTCTTCTCTCACTGTCATCTCCCACCTATCCTGTTCCACTTTCTTCTCTCACATCTCATCTCCCACCTATCCTGTTCCACTTTCTTCTCTCACATCTCATCTCCCACCTATTGTGTTCCACTTTCTTCTCTCACGTCTCATCTCCCACCTATCCTGTTCCAATTTCTTCTCTCACGTGTCATCTCCCACCTATCCTGTTCCACTTTCTTCTCTCACGTCTCATCTCCCACCTATCCTGTTCCACTTTCTTCTCTCACGTGTCATCTCCCACCTATCCTGTTCCACTTTCTTCTCTCACATCTCATCTCCCACCTATCCTGTTCCACTTTCTTCTCTCACATATCATCTCCCACCTATCCTGTTCCACTTTCTTCTCTCACTGTCATCTCCCACCTATCCTGTTCCACTTTCTTCTCTCACATCTCATCTCCCACCTATCCTGTTCCACTTTCTTCTCTCACATCTCATCTCCCACCTATTGTGTTCCACTTTCTTCTCTCACGTCTCATCTCCCACTTATCCTGTTCCACTTTCTTCTCTCACGTCTCATCTCCCACCTATCCTGTTCCACTTTCTTCTCTCACGTGTCATCTCCCACCTATCCTGTTCCACTTTCTTCTCTCACATCTCATCTCCCACCTATTGTGTTCCACTTTCTTCTCTCACGTCTCATCTCCCACTTATCCTGTTCCACTTTCTTCTCTCACGTCTCATCTCCCACCTATCCTGTTCCACTTTCTTCTCTCACGTCTCATCTTCCACCTATCCTGTTCCACTTTCTTCTCTCACGTCTCATCTCCCACCTATCCTGTTCCACTTTCTTCTCTCACGTCTCATCTCCCACCTATCCTGTTCCACTTTGTTCTCTCACTGTCATCTCCCACCTATCCTGTTCCACTTTCTTCTCTCACGTCTCATCTTCCACCTATCCTGTTCCACTTTCTTCTCTCACTGTCATCTCCCACCTATCCTGTTCCACTTTCTTCTCTCACGTCTCATATCCCACCTATCCTGTTCCACTTTCTTCTCTCACGTCTCATCTCCCACCTATCCTGTTCCACTTTGTTCTCTCACTGTCATCTCCCACCTATCCTGTTCCACTTTCTTCTCTCACGTCTCATCTTCCACCTATCCTGTTCCACTTTCTTCTCTCACGTCTCATCTTCCACCTATCCTGTTCCACTTTCTTCTCTCACGTCTCATCTCCCACCTATCCTGTTCCACTTTCTTCTCTCACATCTCATCTCCCACCTATCCTGTTCCACTTTCTTCTCTCACGTCTCATCTCCCACCTATCCTGTTCCACTTTCTTCTCTCACGTCTCATCTCCCACCTATCCTGTTCCACTTTCTTCTCTCACATCTCATCTCCCACCTATTGTGTTCCACTTTCTTCTCTCACGTCTCATCTCCCACCTATCCTGTTCCAATTTCTTCTCTCACTGTCATCTCCCACCTATCCTGTTCTACTTTCTTCTCTCACGTCTCATCTCCCACCTATCCTGTCCCACTTTCTTCTCTCACGTCTCATCTCCCACCTATCCTGTTCTACTTTCTTCTCTCACGTCTCATCTCCCACTGACTTCTCTCTCCTGTTTAATTTCCATCTTTCATCTTGCACATGTGATATGATACATATGGAACATGTTATGTGAATGTTAAACACAAACTAAAATCTATAACAGCTTGTCCTGAAATGAGCTCATTGCCTCCCACATATTCCTCTCCATTTACCCTTTCACTCCTCTCTCTCTCTCTCTCATACTTCCTACCACTGTTTTTTTTATCATTTTCCCTCAGTGTCCCAGAATATCACACCTTTCCTTCCCCTAACGTTCCTCCCATTTGTCTCTCACCTGACTTTTCTCTCTCCAATCCCATTTCCCCTTCATCTCAACTCATTTCTCTCTTTACCTGCATCAATCACCTTTTTTCCTTCTTTTACTTCTCTCTGCTCTCCTCGTCCACTTACTTCTCTGACCTCGAAAATTCCATTCATCTGTACTATAAAGGAGAAGCTGGTCAGGTGACCAGCAATTCTCCGGACGTGCCCCCCCCCCAGGCTGTCAGGAGGAGGAGTAATACCCCTCTCCACCATTCACCTTGCTCTACACATTCACAGGGGCGTGATTTTCACCTCTATTTAAACTTCCCTCTCTCATCTTTCCTTTCTGCTTTCTGTCACATCCCCTTTCTCCTCCCAAATCTAATTCCCGCTGTCTCCCTTCACTTCTCTTCCTCACTACTACCTTCTTTTGCCTCTGATTTTCTACTTCCCTTCTCCAGCTTTCCCCTTCCGCTCTCCATTACCTCCTGCTTCCTGCCCTCATCTCTTTCCATGTCTGTCATTCACTTCCCCATGAAGTCACACCACTACTCTCACACTGCTCTGTCTCATTTCTGTTCTCTCTCCCTTCTTTATTTTCCTGTCGTTCTACTACCTTCTCTCACCTCTACACTTCATCTTCTTCTTCTTCTCTCCCCTCTCATCTAAAAGAACTCACCTTCATTTATCATCTTTTCCTGCTCTCACTTCTTAAAGGAGCAGTAAACTTTTTTATGAAAACACATATTTTATAGAGCATTTCCTGACGAATACAACAAGGGTACTCACATAGCTGTCAGATGTTTTATTCAAAATTTATAGCAGTTTAAATAATCATGAACTGAATTTACTGTGTTTACTTCCTGATAGTTCTAACTGACAGGAAGTGAATTTACTGTGTTTACTTCCTGATAGTTCTAACTGACAGGAAGTGAATTTATTGTGTTTACTTCCTGATAGTTCTAACTGACAGGAAGTGAATTTACTGTGTTTACTTCCTGATAGTTCTAACTGACAGGAAGTGAATTTACTGTGTTTACTTCCTGATAGTTCTGACAGGAAGTGATAGGTAGTTTCTATCACATTCTATGGAGAACTGTATGTCTCTGACTTTTCTGACTTTCTTCTCCATTAGAATCTAACAGGTAATCTAATTAGAATTTGACCACTAGAGGGCACTGATAATGTAAAAAAACACGGGTTTAAACTGTAATAACTCTGGAAATATAAATCTCTCAGCAGTGGGAGTACCCTTATTTTACTCAATAGGAAAATCCCTACAATACATATTTTTTCATAAAAAAAGTTTACTGCTCCTTTAACTATATTTATCCACTTCCTTCTCTCGTTTCCTCCTCTCACATCCCATCTTCCACTTTATTTTCCCACTTCTGTTCAACTGCCTTCTCTCTGCCCTTCTACTATGCTGCTTTCTCTCTCTACGTCTCTAACTTCAGTTCCTTTTATCACCTCTACCATTCCATTTCTTTCTCTCGCCTTCTCAACATCCAATGCCTTCTCTCTCATCCCCCTTCCACTTTGTTCTTATATTTCACTTCCTTCTTTGACTTCTCGTCTTCATTTACTTCCCACTACCTTCTCCCCCCACTCTCCTGTTTATCTACCTTCTCTCACCTCTCCTCTTTATGTGCTTTTTCTCACCTCTCCCCTCCATCTATATTCTCTCACCTCTCCAGTTCAGTCTCCTTCCCTCAGCTCTTCTGCGCAATTGCCTTCTCTCTCCTTCCTTTTCCTCTCACCTCTCATTTCCTCATTGCGACCCATCCCTCTGTCTGTCTTTCTGTATTCACTTCTTTCTTTCTCCTGTGGCCATTCACTGCTTTCTCTCACCTTTAAATCTCCCCTGTATTCTCTTGCCTCTCCCCTCCACTTCCTTTTTTCACTTCTTATCTTCCACATCATTTTCTAGTCTTCCTTTTCATAACTCTCATCTTACACTTCATTTTTTCCTTTTTTTTCACTTCTGATCTTACTTTTCCTTCACTCACCTCTCATCCTACACTTCATTCTTTCTCCTCTAATCTTCCTCTTCCTTCTCTTATGTTCTCTCTCCCTCTTTCGTCTCTTATTTTCCACTTCCTTTTTCTCACCGATCAGGTTCATCTTCCTCCTCTAGGCTCTTCTGATAAATTGCTTTCATTCTCCTCTCCCTTCTACTTCTTCACTTTCCTCTCATCTTCCAATTCTTTCCACTATCTTTCTATGGTCACTTCCTTCTAACACCTATGGCCTTCTTCCACTTCTCACTCTCACCTCTCCATTTCCAAAGACTTTCCACTTTGTTCTCAACATTGTTCTCAACATCCACTCCCTTTTTTCTCTGTTCATTTTATCACTTCTCATCCTCCACATTCTTCTCTCATGTTTTTAATCACCCCTCGCCTACCACTTTCTTCTCTCCCCTCTACTATTCAACTGCCTTCTCTCAGATCTTCTGTTCTGCTGTCATCTGTCCTTGCTGTGCTTCACTCATCTCTTTGGTTTCCATCAACGGCACTGTATTTTCACTGTCATCACACTTAGTTCTTATCTCTCAGTTCATTTACCTTTTCAGCTGCCTTATCTCAGCTATTCCTCCTATCAGTTCTGTCCTTCCACTTCCTTCTCTCACTCTACATTTCTACTGACATCTCTCCCCTTCCACTTCCTTACCATCTAATCATTTTCTACTTCCTTTCCTCCTTCCACTACATTTTCTCACCTTTCCTCTTCCGCTGCACTTCCTCATGTCTCCATCTAAACTTACAGCCTTCTCTCACCTCTCCCCTTATACTTATCTCCCTTCTCAGCACCTGTCTTCACTTCTCCCCTTCCACTGCCTTTTGTCAACTATCCTGTTTCACTCCATTCTCTTACTTTACATTATTTTCAATTTTTAAGTCTCATCTTCCACTGACTTCTCTCTCTCATCTTACATTGCTCTGTGTTTTCTTACTTCTACCTTCTATTGACTTGTATTCACCCTCAATTCCCTTAAATCACATCTCCCCATCCATTTACATTTCCAAAACTCTCAATTCCATTGCTTTTTCTCACACTTTCTTCCATTCCTTGCCTTTCTTCCTTTCCTTGCCTTTCCACCTCATGTGACTTCTCTGTCCTCTCCTTCTCCTCCATTGATCTCTTGGACCTTGCCAACGTAGCAATGTCATTTTCTGTCCTCTCCTCCTCCATGGATCTCTCTGACCTCACCAATGGAACAATATAATATCCTGTCATCTCCTTCTCCATGCTTCTTAGACCTCACTATACCTCTACTGCTGCTACTACTATTACTTCTGCTTCACTCCACTCTTATCTCTGGCCTTCACTGCATTTTCTGACCCCCTCGCTTTTCACTTCATTACTTCACCTCTCCACTTCCACTGACTTCACTCACCTAACCTCTTTATGTACTTTCCTTCCTCTCCTCTTCTACTGCTGTTGTATCTCCCTTTCCTATGTTTCTCTTACTTCTCTTTATTACTCTACTAGTACTCATCACTCTTACCTCCCCTCTTCAACTGATTTCTTTCATCTTTATCTCTCTACTTCATTCTCTCACATCTTTCCCCTCCATCCTCCTCTCACCTTTCCCTCCACACTGCTTTATCCAACCTCTTCATTTTATTTCCATCTCTCACCTTTCCACTTCCTACTCTCACGTCTTCTCTTCCTACTCTCACATCTTCTCTTCCACTTTTCTCATCTCTAATCTGAGTAATAAGTCCAAATCAATAGGCAGAAGTGCTTAACTTTTTTTGCCTGTTTCTCTCACCATCCACTTCCTTCACTCTTCTAACCTCTTCTTCTTCCTTCTCCCATCTCTCCCTTTCCACTCCTTCTCTCAACTATCCTCTTTTTTCCCTTCTCTCATCTCTCTTTTATTGTCTTCTATCACCTCCTCTCTTCCTCTGTCTTCTCTCCAACTTGCATTCCATTTCTCACAGTCCATTTCCTTCTCTCATCTCCCCCACCCTCATCTTTCCCACTCTCCTCTCCTACAACTTTTACTGTTTGTGTTCTTCTCCCCCTTTCGCCTTCCATTGCTTTCTCCCTCCGCTGTACTTCATTCTCTTCATTCTCTCCACTTTCCCATCTCATCTCATTTTTCTCACATCCCTGTTCTACTTCCTCATTTCTACTCTCCCCTTCCACTTCCTCCTCCCACTTCTCCCCTTCCACTTCCTCCTCCTACTTCTCCCCTTCCACTTCCTCCTCCCACTTCTCCCCTTCCACTTCCTCCTCCTACTTCTCCCCTTCCACTTCCTCCTCCCACTTCTCCCATTCCACTTCCTCCTCCCACTTCTCCCCTTCTACTTCCTCCTCCTACTTCTCCCCTTCCACTTCCTCCTCCCACTTCTCCCCTTCCACTTCCTCCTCCCACTTCTCCCCTTCTACTTCCTCCTCCTACTTCTCCCCTTTCACTTCCTCCTCCCACTTCTCCCCTTCCACTTCCTCCTCCTACTTCTCCCATTCCACTTCCTCCTCCCACTTCTCCCCTTCCACTTCCTCCTCCCACTTCTCCCATTCCACATCCTTCTACTTCTCCACTTCCTTCTTCCACTTCTCTGCTTCTACTTCCTCCTCCCACTTCTCCCCTTCCATTTCTTTTCTTGCTCTCTCCTCTCCTCCAATTACATCTTCCTTTTATCTTCAATTGTTCAGTTTGTCTTCTTTCACTTGTTTCTCTCACTTCTCACTTTCCTCTTCCTTCTCTCTGCTGTGGCCTTCTGTAGCCTTCTCTCACACCCTCTTCCACTAACTTCTCTCCCCTCTCCCCTTATATTTATCTCCTATCTCAGTGCATCTCCTCACGTCTCCCCCTCCACTGCCTTGTGTCACCTCTCCTATTACACTTTATTCCGATAATTCTCTACAAAACCTTCATTCTTTCACCTCTCCCCTTCCACATAACTATCTTTTCTCTCCTCTGCACTGATTTCTCTGATCTCACCAGTTAGGTTTCCTGGTCTTATTTATTTCCTCCCTGCTGTCTTCTTCTCTCTCTATAACGATATTACTGCTCTTCACTCTCATCTTTGGCCTCCACAGCACTTTATGTTCTTTACCTTTCCAGTTCATTCTTTCACTCTCCACTTACACTGTATTCACTCACCCATCCACTTTACCAGACTTTCTTTCCTCTCCTCTTTCACTGTTGCCTTCTCTCAACTCTACAGCTCACCTCTTTCCTCTCCTCTCCCCTTCTCTCCTCTTTCCTCTCCCATTCTCTCCTCTCCTCTCCCTCCTCTCCTCTTTCCCCTCCCCTCCCCTCCTCTGCTCTCGTCTTCTCTTTCCTCTCCTCTCCCTTTCTCTCCTCTCCTTTTCTCTTTCCTCTCCCCTTGTCTCCTCTCCTCTTCTCTCCTTTCCTATCCTCTGCTCTCATCGTCTCTTTCCTCTCGTCTCCCTTTCTCTCCTCTTCTCTCCTGTCTTCTTCTCTCCTTTCCCTTTCTCTCCTCTCCTATCCTCTGCTTTCCTATCCTCTTTCTTCTCATCCCCCCTTTCTCTCCTCTCCTATCCTCTCCTCTTCTCTCCTCTCCTATCCTCTGCTCTCCTCTTCTCTCCTCTCCCTTCCTCTCCTCTTCTGTACTCTCTCCTGCTCTCGTCTTCTGTTTCCTCTCCCTTTCTCTCCTCTCCTATCCTCTTCCTCTCCTCCTCTCCTCTTTCCTCTCCCATTCTCTTCTCTCCTCTGCTCTCCTATCCTCTTTCTTTTCATCCCCCCTTCTCTCCTCTCCTGTCCTCTCCTCTTCTCTCCTCTCCTATCCTCTGCTCTCCTCTTCTCTCCTCTCCCCTTCTCTCCTATCCTCTCCTCTTCCTCTCCTCTTCTCTCCTCTCCTATCCTCTTCTCTCCTCTCCCCTTTTCTCCTATCCTCTCCTCTACCTCTCCTCTTCTCTCCTCTCCTATCCTCTGCTCTCCTCTTCTCTCCTCTCCCCTTCTCTCCTATCCTCTCCTCTTCCTCTCCTCTTCTCTCCTCTCCTATCCTCTTCTCTCCTCTCCCCTTCTCTCCTATCCTCTCCTCTACCTCTCCTCTTCTCTCCTCTCCTATCCTCTGCTCTCCTCTTCTCTCCTCTCCCCTTCTCTCCTCTCCTCTCCTCTTCCTCTCCTCTTCTCTCCCTCTCCTATCCTCTTCTCTACTCTCCCCTGCTCTCGTCTTCTGTTTCCTCTCCTCTCCCTTTCTCTCCTCTCCTATCCTCTTCCTCTCCTCTTCTCTCCTCTCCTCTTTCCTCTCCCATTCTCTTCTCTCCTCTGCTCTCCTATCCTCTTTCTTTTCATCCCCCCTTCTCTCCTCTCCTCTCCTCTCCTCTCCTATCCTCTTCTCTCCTCCCCTCTCATCTTTCCTCTCCCTCTCCTCATGGATCATTTTTTCATATCTTCTATTCCCACTCCTTAGCTCACACTTTTCACTGTCTTCTTCGTCCTTCCTTCTCACACTTACATTACATTTCTTCCTCTCACTTCCCCCATACCTCCGACTGTCATTTCCACTCGCTCACCATACTTACTCTTACCTGTCCATTTCAACTTCATTCTTTCCAATTTGTATGCATTCTCTCTCCTCTACACTTCTGATTCATTCTCTGAACTCTCAAATGCCACCGACTAGTGTAACTTCCCCCATCCCCCTGTTATTTCTCCCTCATCTCCCCTGACACTTTCTTCTCACATCTCTCCTCTTTCACCTCCTTCTCACACGTCTCTCCTTTTACTGTCTTCTCTCTCTCCAATGTCCTTTTATTGCCTTCTCTAATCTCCCCTCTTCCTCTGCATGCTCTGTAACCTCTGTTTCTTCTCTCATTTCTCCCAGTCCACATCCTGCTCTCACACCTCCTTATGTTCTCTCATTTCTCCCAGTCCACATCCTGCTCTCACATCTCCTTATGTTCTCTCATTTCTCCCAGTCCACATCCTGCTCTCACATCTCCTTATGTTCTCTCATTTCTCCCAGTCCACATCCTGCTCTCACACCTCCTTATGTTCTCTCATTTCTCCCAGTCCACATCCTGCTCTCACATCTCCTTATGTTCTCTCATTTCTCCCAGTCCACATCCGGCTCTCACACCTCCTTATGTTCTCTCATTTCTCCCAGTCCACATCCAGCTCTCACACCTCCTTATGTTCTCTCATTTCTCCCAGTCCACACCCGGCTCTCACACCTCCTTATGTTCTCTCATTTCTCCCAGTCCACATCCTTCTCTCACACCTCCTTATGTTCTCTCATTTCTCCCAGTCCACATCCAGCTCTCACTCCTCCTTATGTTCTCTAATTTCTCCCAGTCCACATCCTGCTCTCACACCTCCTTATGTTCTCTCATTTCTCCCAGTCCACATCCTTCTCTCACACCTCCTTATGTTCTCTCATTTCTCCCAGTCCACATCCGGCTCTCACACCTCCTTATGTTCTCTCATTTCTCCCAGTCCACATCCTTCTCTCACACCTCCTTATGTTCTCTCATTTCTCCCAGTCCACATCCGGCTCTCACACCTCCTTATGTTCTCTCATTTCTCCCAGTCCACATCCGGCTCTCACACCTCCTTATGTTCTCTCATTTCTCCCAGTCCACATA